>JAUCBJ010001570.1:0-141473 GCA_032718475.1 Nemertoderma westbladi | reverse complement strand
GTTGCAACAGCCAAGCGTGAGATCCAGCTTCACACTACAGCTGAGCAACAGGTATGAGGCTCTTGCCTCTGAGGCGGAAGATCACTGAGGGCTATACTGCCTTTACAGAAGCAGTTAAGTTAGCAGCTGCAGAAACAGTTCCTGTATACCCTGACCCGCGAAACAGGAAAAGGGCCCCCTGGACTGACAACAAAATTCAGAAGTGCCGAAATGACCTTCATAAGGCGCAGAAAGAGTCCCGACTCAAACAGACTACAGCGGCCAAGAATGCAGTTAAGGCTGCATCTAGGTCCCTGAACAGGCAGTACTCTGTTAATCTACAGGAGCTAATAAACCAACAGGTTGATGCCATCAATGATGCTGACGACAGCAGGCAATCATCCCAGGCATGGAAATCGATCAATCTGCTTACTGGTCGGAAAAGCCAACCAACCACCAAGGTTAAGGCTGAATCACCAGCCGATCGCCTCAATGGTTGGAAAGCCCACTTTGAAAAGCTCCTCAATAATGACAGGGTATTGCCTGATAACTTTATAGAAGTAAAAGTGTCTGAGTCTGTACTCCCAGATATTCCCATTGGCGATATCTCCTTTGCAGAAGTGAAGGCTGCTGCAAAGAGCATTAAGACCAATCGTGCCAGTGGAGTAGATGGTGTTCCCCCTGAGGTCTTTAAAATACCTGAGTGTTTAAAGCTCATCTATCCCATCATAGTAGACATGTACCGTACAACAAGAGTCCCACAAGAAATGAAAACAAATAAGTTGGTGCCAGTTCCCAAGAAGGGCAACCTAACACTCTATGGTTCTTTTCGGGGAATCTCATTGATCTCGATTGCTGCAAAGCTATACAATAGAATTCTATTAAATCGCATCAGGGATCCCATTGAGAGACTGCTCCGTGGAAATCAGAATGGGTTCCGTAAAGGTCGTGGGACCATGGAGCCCATTTTGGCACTTAGAAGGATAATTGAAGAATTATCAAAAAAGAAAGACAGGCATCTGGCTGTTATCTTTGTTGACTTCTTCAAGGCCTTTGATTCAGTCTCTCGCTCACGTATGTTCAGCATACTTTCATTATATGGGATTCCTGATGAAATTATTGCAGCAATCAGATCAGTATACGATGGTTCGACAACATTTGTGTCTACTGTTGACGGTGACACAGAACCATTTGAAGTGTTATGGGGCGTCCTCCAAGGAGACACACTTGCACCATTCTTGTTCATTATTGTGGTTGACTATGTTCTACGCATGTCCTTAGATCATCATAATGATGATGGGGTGATGATAACTCTACCTACTGGCTCCAGAAGTCGAGGAAATCCTGCCAAGTACCTAACTGATCTAGACTTTGCTGATGACTTAGGAGTACTCTCAGAATCACTAGAGGGAGCCCAACGGCTCCTCAGCTCATTAGAACATGCTGCTTCTAGTGTTGGTCTTTTTATTAACTCCAGAAAGACCAAAATTTTGACAGTTAACTTTGAAAGTCCTCAGCAAGTCTCTGATCGGATGAGCATAAGCTCAAAGGATGGTATGCTTGAGCATGTGGACGACTTCTGTTACCTGGGATCATGGATCCGGAAGTCAGGTGAGGACCTTCGAATACGTAAGGGAAAGGCATGGGCAGCCTTGAATAGGCTCTCCAGGATTTGGAAGTCACCGAGAATTAATCGGAAACTTAAGGTCCGATTATTTAGAGCAGCAGTAGTTCCAGTACTCCTCTATGGGAGTCCATGCTGGGCTCTAACTGCTGAGGACACCAAATCTCTGGATGGCACATTCACAAGAATGCTACGCCGGGTTCATTGTGTCAAGTACAATGCACACATCTCCAACCAAACACTATATAACATTGGAGGTGTCTCATTGGTTCCCCCAAGCTTGACACTAGAACAAAATCGCCTCCGCTTTGCAGGACATTGCTTTCGCCGTGAGGACCAGCCAGTGCATAATCTTGTACTTTGGCAGCCTCATGGAGTGAATAAGCATGGTGGACAGCCCATGACTTTCTTGAGACGCATCTTAAAGGACACTGGCCTTGAAGATGCGGATGATCTAGCAAATGTCATGGGTGATAGGGAGTTGTGGCGGTGCAATTTTGTCGACAAGCCGGCACAGCATTCTTAAAAATGCAGCTGCAATGCAGCATGCCGATCCTAGTAGTAGTAGTTGGCCTCAGCACTTCAGACAAGATACAACAACTTTGACTGCGATTTGCAGAACTCTGCACGTTTCTACATAGTTCCCAGAACAACAGATTTATATTTAATGATTTAATAATTTTATAATCAATTTGTCTGGTAATATGACATAGGCATAACATAGGCCTACATTTTACAGTTATTAAAGTTACCTGGTAATTATTTAAGGCCACGATACACCACAGAAGCGGGAGCGGCAGCGGCGGGCAGCCGCGGTGAGCGGCCGATGTGAGCGGCGACTTTTAGTATGATACACCATAGGAGCCGCGAGCGTCAGCGGCCATTTGTCATCATCACCCATAGAAAATAATGTGTTCTATTTTTAAAAAGTGACCGCTCGCCGCGGCCGCTCGCCGTTGCCGCTCGCCGTTGCCGAGCGCCGCGGCCGCTCGCCGTTGCCGCTCGCCGTTGCCGAGCGCCGCGGCCGCTCGCCGTTGCCGCTCGCCGTTGCCGCTCGCCGTTGCCGCTCGCCGCTGACGCTCGTCCCTCCTGTGGTGTGTCATGGCCTTTAGCTAGATATTATACAAACCTTTACATCTTTCGTATAAGATGAATCACTTGCTACTCCTAACCCATAAATTAATCCGACCATAACAATATTATTCATATTCACCACCAACATAATTAGTTTAATTACACTTCATCACCATTATCACAACAGAGTTTATGATAATAGGCCTACTTAAAAAACGGTAGAACGCAGCAGTTTAAAGTATCGACTGAGGAATATACAGACCAGCGAGTAAATGTATTCAAATATTAAATACAAAAAAGTTTAAAATTACAGCGAAATAAGTTATGTGGACGTGTGATGGGATTTTACAAGAGGTCTAACACAATATATTGGGCAATTGCTTTTGCCTGACTGTATTTCTCAGACCCAGACTACCACCCTGGTTTCAATTGAACCAATAGAATTGCAGATCCGTAGCTTCCCAACTCATGTAATATTAAACGAACGGATGAAGTGAAGTGGTAGGCATTCAGCAGCGGTAGCATAGTGTATAGATGATAGAAAAAATATAAAGTATTGAGGGTCTTTAGCTGGTTATATTATATTAAATACATATTATTGATCCTTATAATTTTTTTCTCAAAAAATCTATGGTGTGCTGCAGAGGCTTAACAGGGTTTCTCACCACCCTTGGTTATGGAAACTTTTAGCGCCCCCGCCCTGCTTTATAATAGTTAGTATATATTATTTAACAAAAAACACATTATATTGTTCGAAGTAGAGGTTAGACCAGAGTAAACAGTGTATAAGGATATTAAATGGAAGAAATCGTTAGGAAGAAAATAAAAAAATGAACTAGCCTAAATAAATTAACTTCATTAGGCAAACAAAATCGCCCATGTGAGGAATACCAGGTTTTCACTTTTCGGTCGAAATTCTATTGAAATTTTATATATGAAGAATTTGTATTATTCTAAATTTCTCCTTATTAAGAGTTTTATAGCGCTTATTTCTGTCTTATAACCTGTACATATACTTATTCGTGTATTGTTTTGGTTAGAATTAGCCCTTCCTGTGGTTTTAGTGAAAACCTGTTATTCTTCACATGGGGGTAACTGAAAAGTAAAATATAGCAGCAGAAAGTCTGGTATACTTCACATGGGCCAACAAAATATATAGAGCAATATATTTTAACAAAATTACCATTACCTAATCAAAAATTTGAAAAAAATATAAAACACTAGAGGCATAATGCCTAGATACGAAAAAAATTAAATAATAATATAAAACACTAGAGGCCATGTCTTTACGAAAATAATAAACAAAATTTTTACCTTGTATTCTTCCCATGGGAGAACCACTCCAATAATAATTATTTATTATCCAAATTGCCTCTCCCAACAACCCGCGCCGTTACCATTACTTTCAATCTTGTTTAATCCATTATCTACACTTGAAGCGACATCTACCGTCACTACTTTGAATACAACAAACTCATCCCACTGGCTTGACCAATCAGACACGTCTTGGGTTTAGTTATGATATGTGTTTGTAAATAAAGTCCTAGTTGAAAACAGCTGATTTCGTGGAATTCATATTCGCTACTTTTTTTTAGTAGGCCTTGACAAGTTACACGTATACATACATTGTACATACAGCTGTACAGGTCAGCAGGTAAGGCAGTACGGTAATGGCCTAGTAGGGTACCCGTACTGTATACGCAAATAAGTTTAATACTGTAATATTAATACAGTAATACTGCAGTACTAATGTACTGTAATCCTGTAATGTAATCCCATCTTCTGACCGGCTGACCGGTAGTCGTTGTTGATAGTGCCTGAGTGCTACTGCAGTACTGCTAATACTGTCAGTGACAGTATGCAGTACACACACAGGTACATCAGTCTGGCAGTAGTGAGTACAGTCAGGCAGTAGCAGTCTTAGTACCATATTATAATTTTATGCAGGCAGGTGGAGAACAGTAGGAGAGTAGTGTAGTAATCACGCAGTCGTATAGCTGTCTGGCTGTAGAGTTAACCATAGATATGTCAGTACCGGTATGTCAGTATGTAGGCCTACCTGCCTACGGTGCGTGTACGGATATGTGTACGTCTGTCTACCCCCCCCCCCCCCCCCCTTTTGCCATACCACAGGACTGTGGAGCAGAAAAAGTACCGGTAACCCGAAATTAAGTGATTAAAAGTTTAAATGCAGAAATGGAACCCAAATTCATACTTTCATAGGTCAGGTAGGCAGTAGGTAGGTGCGTAGGTCAGTAGGGGGTCGTTTGCAGTTTGCACAGTCTGTCAGTTCTATGCGCGTTTACCCAGCAGCATATCTAGTTAGCATGCACCATGCAGGCATGCGCTTCTTTCATCTTTCTGGCTTTACTGCTTTACGACGATCAGAGGACGGTTGGTTTGGCTAACCTAACCAGTCACTTAGCCACTAACCAAGCCAACTTTGGCAGTTTGGTTAGAGGCCCCACGGCCACGCCAACCTGCCAACCCCTGCCCCTAGTCAATTCCAAAATTCGTTTTCTCTGGCGTACCGGTAGTACAACAGGCTGATATAATGCTGTATTGTGTTTGGTAATGGTGTAATGGCCACACACAAATGCAGCGGCCGCCGGCCGCAGTGCAGTGGTTCATGTTTTAGCGAACATAAATCTGTAAATGTAAGATTTGTCAGATTCATGGATAGGGACGGTGACGAAGCCCTTCTGCTGTCCTGCGTGGTAAATGGAAGTGCTTGACCAACAGCACACACAGAGACAACATAGGCCAGTTATTAATAGGCCTACTGTAGTACACTGGCTTAGTGGCGCTCACATCTGTGCGTGTGCAGTGTGTCTGTGAAGTCCCGAGATTGTTTATTGCTTGCAATAATGTAATTGGCCTACCGTATCCGGGCTATGTACGATGGTTTTGATTCTTTAGTAAATACTATACCGGTACCGTAGTTCATTTACATTGACTTATGTGCAGGTGCACATCTTTGGCGATGTTAATGGTGTATAAGATACGGAAGGCCTAACGGAACGAAAATACTCGACCTAAACATAGACTAAACTGTTAAAACTTTCTAAGTGTGTGCTGGTACTCATTAGTATTTTTAATTGTAGTAACATTGACACAGTGCGGTTCGAATGGTATAAAGTATTTGCAACCAATAAGAGTACCGGTACCAGACCAGTTTGTCATTCATATTATTACATAACCAAAATGGTAGGTTTGGGTAAGCGCATTACACCATCACCGTGTCCTGGAATATAGTGTCATTTGTCGTTTTTCAGGTACATGCCCACCACCACAAACTTTCTACAAGTCGTAATGAGATTGCATTAAATTTGAAACAGAGATAGTTACACCTCCCTCCCTCCATGCTATGGGTGAGCCAGCATTATTTTCGCTTTCATTCTTTAGCTACAAGCGTTTGAAAAATATGTCTCCATCGATATTGCACCAGTCCCACCGCGGGTATTCTTCGACCTTATAGCTATTGCTACTGTTAGAAAGCTGGCTATGCAAGGATTTCAAATATATAACATATAACACAATTATGAATTTCGTCGTAAAATAGCTGAGATATGAGCATTTAAAAGTTGCATGGTTTTTCATCTGCGCGAGGCTATTTTATTCTATTAAATAAAAACACCATACTCTGGAACTATTTGTTACTGTTATCTACATAATAGTATGATTCAAGAAGTAGGCCTATTGTATTGTTACCCAGCTACGTTAGGTGCTGTTCTATTATTGTCTTTAGTTTATTGTTTTGGTTAGAATAACGTGCCACTGTAACCTGCTCCTTTCCCTTCCAAAATAATTGAACGTTGAGGCGAGATTTGAATTCGCTGAGATGGATTTGCGTACAGCCCCCCCCCCTGTCTCTTTTATTTGCTGTGACGTGGGTTAGCCAATACTGTCTGACTCGAAATTCTCACCAATTACACAACATTTCCTCGCCCTGAGATATTTCCTGGCTTACGACTTAGTTAGGGGGCTACCTTTCCGGTGAGAATTTGGTTTTGTTATTGTGCCGCTACTTCTGTTGTTTGTATTTGTGTGTATTATATTACAGTATATAAACAAGATCCCGAAAATCACTGGGATTCAGTGAAGTCAACATTGGTAGGTCTGCACCTTCAACCGGTTTGATGTAGGTTAAGCAAACATGAGAATCTATTTGAGTCTAAACATAAAATAATAATATTTCGAGTCTAAACACGAACTAAAGTAGTTTTTGTTCTATATTTACATTACACAGTGTCATTGAGTGCTTTGCTCTATATTTAGATTACACAGTTTCATTGAGTGCTTTGCTCTATATTTACATTACACAGTGTCATTGAGTGCTTTGCTCTATATTTACATTACACAGTGTCATTGAGTGCTTTGCTCTATATTTACATTACACAGTGTCATTGAGTGCTTTGCTCTATATTTACATTACACAGTGTCATTCAGTGCTTTGCTCTATATTTACATTACAGAGTTTCATTGAGTGCTTTGCTCTATATTTAGATTACACAGTTTCATTGAGTGCTTTGCTCTATATTTACATTACACAGTGTCATTGAGTGCTTTGCTCTATATTTACATTACACAGTGTCATTGAGTGCTTTGCTCTATATTTACATTACACAGTGTCTTTGAGTGCTTTGCTCTATATTTATATTACACAGTGTCATTGAGTGCTTTGTTCTATATTTACATTACACAGTGTCTTTGAGTGCTTTGCTCTATATTTACATTACACAGTGTCTTTGAGTGCTTTGCTCTATATTTACATTACACAGTGTCATTGAGTGCTTTCCTCTATATTTACATTACACAGTGTCATTGAGTGCTTTGCTCTATATTTACATTACACAGTGTCATTCAGTACTTTGCTCTATATTTACATTACACAGTGTCACTGAGTGCTTTGCTCTATATTTACATTACACAGTGTCATTCAGTACTTTGCTCTATATTTACATTACACAGTGTCTTTGAGTGCTTTGCTCTATATTTACATTACACAGTGTCATTGAGTGCTTTGCTCTATATTTACATTACACAGTGTCATTCAGTACTTTGCTCTATATTTACATTACACAGTGTCACTGAGTGCTTTGCTCTATATTTACATTACACAGTGTCATTCAGTACTTTGCTCTATATTTACATTACACAGTGTCACTGAGTGCTTTGCTCCATATTTACATTACACAGTTTCATTGAGTACTTTGCTCTATATTTACATTACACAGTGTCATTGAGTGCTTTGCTCTATATTTACATTACACAGTGTTATTCAGTACTTTGCTCTATATTTACATTACACAGTGTCACTGAGTGCTTTGCTCCATATTTAGATTACACAGTTTCATTGAGTACTTTGCTCTATATTTACATTACACAATGTCATTGAGTGCTTTGCTCTATATTTACATTACACAGTGTCACTGAGTGCTTTGCTCTATATTTACATTACACAGTGTCATTGAGTGCTTTGCTCCATATTTACATTACACAGTTTCATTGAGTGCTTTGCTCTATATTTACATTACACAGTTTCATTGAGTGCTTTGCTCTATATTTACATTACACAGTTTCATTGAGTGCTTTGCTCTATATTTACATTACACAGTGTCACTGAGTGCTTTGCTCCATATTTAGATTACACAGTTTCATTGAGTACTTTGCTCTATATTTACATTACACAGTGTCATTGAGTGCTTTGCTCTATATTTACATTACACAGTGTCATTGAGTGCTTTGCTCTATATTTACATTACACAGTGTCATTCAGTACTTTGCTCTATATTTACATTACACAGTGTCACTGAGTGCTTTGCTCCATATTTAGATTACACAGTTTCATTGAGTACTTTGCTCTATATTTACATTACACAGTGTCATTGAGTGCTTTGCTCTATATTTACATTACACAGTGTCACTGAGTGCTTTGCTCTATATTTACATTACACAGTGTCATTGAGTGCTTTGCTCCATATTTACATTACACAGTTTCATTGAGTGCTTTGCTCTATATTTACATTACACAGTTTCATTGAGTGCTTTGCTCTATATTTACATTACACAGTTTCATTGAGTGCTTTGCTCTATATTTACATTACACAGTGTCACTGAGTGCTTTGCTCCATATTTAGATTACACAGTTTCATTGAGTACTTTGCTCTATATTTAGATTACACAGTTTCATTGAGTGCTTTGCTCTATATTTACATTACACAGTTTCATTGAGTGCTTTGCTCTATATTTACATTACACAGTTTCATTGAGTGCTTTGCTCTATATTTACATTACACAGTGTCACTGAGTGCTTTGCTCCATATTTAGATTACACAGTTTCATTGAGTACTTTGCTCTATATTTACATTACACAGTTTCATTGAGTGCTTTTCTCTATATTTACATTACACAGTGTCATTGAGTGCTTTGCTCTATATTTACATTACACAGTTTCATTGAGTGCTTTGCTCTATATTTACATTACACAGTTTCATTGAGTGCTTTGCTCTATATTTACATTACACAGTTTCATTGAGTGCTTTGCTCTATATTTACATTACACAGTTTCATTGAGTGCTTTGCTCTATATTTACATTACACAGTTTCATTGAGTGCTTTGCTCCATATTTACATTACACAGTTTCATTGAGTGCTTTGCTCTATATATACATTACACAGTTTCATTGAGTGCTTTGCTCTATATTTACATTACACAGTTTCATTGAGTGCTTTGCTCTATATTTACAATACACAGTTTCATTGAGTGCTTTGCTCTATATTTACATTACAGAGTTTCATTGAGTGCTTTGCTCTATATTTACATTACACAGTTTCATTGAGTGCTTTGCTCTATATTTACATTACAGAGTTTCATTGAGTGCTTTGCTCCATATTTACATTACACAGTTTCATTGAGTGCTTTGCTCTATATTTACATTACACAGTTTCATTGAGTGCTTTGCTCTATATTTACATTGCATTTTCATTGAGTTCTCGACTCACTCTAGTTAGTTATATTAGCTCCATTGAGTTCTCGACTCACTCTAGTTAGTTATATTAGCTCCATTGAGTTCTCGACTCACTCTAGTTAGTTATATTAGCTCCATTGAGTTCTCGACTCACTCTAGTTAGTTATATTAGCTCCATTGAGTTCTCGACTCACTCTAGTTAGTTATATTAGCTCCATTGAGTTCTCGACTCACTCTAGTTAGTTATATTAGCTCCATTGTGTTCTCGACTCACTCTAGTTAGTTATATTAGCTCCATTGTGTTCTCGACTCACTCTAGTTAGTTATAGTTAGTTATATTAGCTCCATTGAGTTCTCGACTCACTCTAGTTAGTTATATTAGCTCCATTGTGTTCTCGACTCACTCTAGTTATTTATATTAGCTCCATTGAGTTCTCGAGTCACTCTAGTTAGTTATATTAGCTCCATTGTGTTCTCGACTCGCTCTAGTTTGTTATATTAGCTATATTAGCTCAATTATTTTTATACAAATTGTGAAATATGGCGAACGATTCGATATCGGACCCGGAGTTGGAGGCCGAGATGGAATACGCAGAGAAACACGGCGATTTGAGAAGTGAAAATGTATTCGATGAAGATAAGGGCGTCTTTAATGGAGTCTCTTCAGAGCACATGAATAGAATCAAACACAAGGTATGTAAGAACAATAATGGCTTGGACTTGGAGAAAAAGGCTTTAGTTTTAAATTTTCATGTATATCCATCCATATACGGATATATACAATTTTTTTCGTAGTGCGGCGATTATTTAAAAGATAAAACTCTTATATAGATCCTCATTTTGCATTTATATTAATATTAATTATATATAGATATATTAATAAAAAATAAGATATTATAAACTAGAGATGTATGTATTATGACTACAGTTGTAGTGGAGGCTGAACATAATTAAATAAATTAAAACTAATAAATTGTACATATATTACATTGTAGTAATGTAATGTCCTCAACAAAACGATTTTGGACTTTTAAATTGTTTCATTTGCACCATTTTACTCTGTTTGGACTATTTTGGTTATTTTAGGCTAAACGGCGCCTCAACGAGACCCTGATGTCTGCTGGGGCGCGCTCCGAACACCCGGTTGGCTCCACGATTCCGCTTGCTGCCGCTGGGGGTGACTCACTTAAATCTGCCGCGATTAAAGTTCCCGCCGCTCTAAAGAACGATCGTAAATCCAGAACTAAGTACGGAAGAGGGCTACCCAAGAAAGGTAAGACTGTTGGGTATACCGGTCGAGGGCTACCCAAGAAATGTAAGACCGCGGGGGTGGGGTATACCGGTCCAGGGCTACCCAAGTAAGGTAACCCAGCCCCGTGGGTGTGGGGTATACCGGTCGAGGGCTACCCAAGAAAGGTAACCCAGCCCCGTGGGTGAGGGGTATCAAATATTGTAACGTACCGGGCACCGTTGTATTCATGCGGGATGCATTATGATCCCGACAACCGGTATATAATTTAAATACTCTAAGTACCGGTATTATAATATTATTACCTGATTTAGGTGGAGCTGGTGGTAAAGGAGTTTGGGGCACCATTAATGTTTTAGACAGCGCTGTAGATGAGGAGCCGGATGACAAGAATGATCCTAATTTTGAGTCGGACCCCGAGGTGAGCCATTGAATTAGATGATTTGACATCAAATTAAATTATTTAGCACCATTTTCTGCAGCAACCCAGCAAATGTTTCATCGCCCGAGGATGGCTGTTGTGGAGGCGAATTTGCTCACCCCGCACCATAGCTTCCAGAAAAATCCTCTTACACGGTACACATGGTCGAGGGTGGGGATGTCGTTTGGATTGAGGAAAATCTCACACCCAAAGTAATTAAATTTTAGAAAAGCCAGCCTCTGTAACCTGCTCATTTTCATCTATTGAATATTTGCGGTGAAACCACCGCAAAGTTCTAAGTGCACACACCGAAACGTTCTATGTTCTATGTGAACATACTGAAAAGTTATAAGTGAATACACTGAAAAGTTCTAAGTGAACACCCCGAAAACTTCTAAGTGAACACAAACAAAAGTTCTAAGTGAACACACTGAAAAGTTCCAGTTCTAAGTGAACACACTGAAAAGTTCCAGTTCTAAGTGAACACACTGAAAAGTTCCAGTTCTAAGTGAACACACTGAAAAGTTCCAGTTCTAAGTGAACACACTGAAAAGTTCCAGTTCTAAGTGAACACACTGAAAAGTTCCAGTTCTAAGTGAACACACTGAAAAGTTATAAGTGAACACACTGAAAAGTTCTCAGTGAACACCCCGAAAACTTCTAAGTGACACAAATAAAAGTTCTAAGTGAAAACACTGAAAAGTTATAAGTGAACACACTGAAAAGTTCTAAGTGAACGCACTGATTAGTTCTAAGTGAAGTGAACACACTGAAAAGTTATATTTGAACGCACTGAATAGTTCTAAGTGAACACAAATAAAAGTTCTAAGTGAAAACACTGAAAAGTTATAAGTGAACACAAACAAAAGTTCTAAGTGAACACAAACAAAAGTTCTAAGTGAACACAAATAAAAGTTCTAAGTGAAAACACTGAAAAGTTCCAGTTCTAAGTGAACACAAACAAAAGTTCTAAGTGAACACACTGAAAAGTTCCAGTTCTAAGTGAACACACTGAAAAGTTCCAGTTCTAAGTGAACACACTGAAAATTTCCAGTTCTAAGTGAACACACTGAAAAGTTCCAGTTCTAAGTGAACACACTGAAAAGTTCCAGTTCTAAGTGAACACACTGAAAAGTTCTAAGTGAACACACTGAAAAGTTCTAAGTGAACACACTGAAAAGTTATAAGTGAACACACTGAAAAGTTCTAAGTGAACGCACTGATTAGTTCTAAGTGAAGTGAACACACTGAAAAGTTATAATTGAACACACTGAATAGTTCTAAGTGAACACAAATAAAAGTTCTAAATGAAAACACCTAAAAGTTCTAAGTGAACACAAATAAAAGTTCTCAGTGAAAACACCGAAAAGTTATAAGTGAACACAAACAAAAGTTCTAAGTGAACACACTGAAAAGTTCCAGTTCTAATTGAACACACTGAAAAGTTCTAAGTGAACACACTGAAAATTTCTAAGTGAACGCACTGATTAGTTCTAAGTGAAGTGAACACACTGAAAAGTTATAATTGAACGCACTGAATAGTTCTAAGTGAACACACTGAAAAGTTATAAGTGAACACACTGAAAAGTTCTCAGTGAACACCCCGAAAACTTCTAAGTGACACAAATAAAAGTTCTAAGTGAAAACACTGAAAAGTTATAAGTGAACACACTGAAAAGTTCTAAGTGAACGCACTGATTAGTTCTAAGTGAAGTGAACACACTGAAAAGTTATATTTGAACGCACTGAATAGTTCTAAGTGAACACAAATAAAAGTTCTAAGTGAAAACACTGAAAAGTTATAAGTGAACACAAACAAAAGTTCTAAGTGAACACAAACAAAAGTTCTAAGTAAACACAAATAAAAGTTCTAAGTGAAAACACTGAAAAGTTCCAGTTCTAAGTGAACACACTGATAAGTTATAAGTGAACACACTGAAAAGTTATAAGTGAACACACTGAATAGTTCTAAGTGAACACACTGAAACGTTCTAAGTAAACACCCCGAAAACTTCTAAGTGAACACAAATAAAAGTTCTGAGTGAAAACACCGAAAAGTTATAAGTGAACACAAACAAAAGTTCTAAGTGAACACACTGAAAAGTTATAAGTGAACATACTGAAAAGTTCTAAGTGAACACAAATAAAAGTTCTAAATGAAAACACCTAAAAGTTCTAAGTGAACACAAATAAAAGTTCTAAGTGAAAACACCGAAAAGTTATAAGTGAACACAAACAAAAGTTCTAAGTGGACACACTGAAAAGTTCCAGTTCTAATTGAACACACTGAAAAGTTCTAAGTGAACACACTGAAAAGTTATAAGTGAACACACTGAAAAGTTCTAAGTGAATGCACTGATTAGTTCTAAGTGAAGTGAACATACCTAAAAGTTATAATTGAACGCACTGAATAGTTCTAAGTGAACACACTGAAAAGTTATAAGTGAACACACTGAAAAGTTCTCAGTGAACACCCCGAAAACTTCTAAGTGACACAAATAAAAGTTCTAAGTGAAAACACGGAAAAGTTCCAGTTCTAAGTGAACACACTGAAAAGTTCTAAGTGAACACCCCGAAAACTTCTAAGTGAGCACAAATAAAAGTTATAAGTGAAAACACCGAAAAGTTATAAGTGAACACAAACAAAAGTTCTAAGTGAACACACTGAAAAGTTCCAGTTCTAAGTGAACACACTGAAAAGTTATAAGTGAACACACTGAATAGTTCTAAGTGAACACCTTGAAAAGTTATATAAGTGAACACACTGAAAAGTTATAAGTGAACACCCCGAAAACTTCTAAGTGAGCACAAATAAAAGTTATAAGTGAAAACACCGAAAAGTTATAAGTGAACACAAACAAAAGTTCTAAGTGAACACACTGAAAAGTTCCAGTTCTAAGTGAACACACTGAAAAGTTATAAGTGAACACACTGAAAAGTTCTAAGTGAACACACTGATTAGTTCTAAGTGAAGTGAACACACTGAAAAGTTATATTTGAACGCACTGAATAGTTCTAAGTGAACACAAATAAAAGTTCTAAGTGAAAACACTGAAAAGTTATAAGTGAACACAAACAAAAGTTCTAAGTGAACACAAACAAAAGTTCTAAGTGAACACAAATAAAAGTTCTAAGTGAAAACACTGAAAAGTTCCAGTTCTAAGTGAACACAAATAAAAGTTCTAAGTGAAAACACCGAAAAGTTATAAGTGAACACAAACAAAAGTTCTAAGTGAACACACTGAAAAGTTATAAGTGAACATACTGAAAAGTTCTAAGTGAACACAAATAAAAGTTCTAAATGAAAACACCTAAAAGTTCTAAGTGAACACAAATAAAAGTTCTAAGTGAAAACACCGAAAAGTTATAAGTGAACACAAACAAAAGTTCTAAGTGAACACACTGAAAAGTTCCAGTTCTAATTGAACACACTGAAAAGTTCTAAGTGAACACACTGAAAAGTTATAAGTGAACACACTGAAAAGTTCTAAGTGAATGCACTGATTAGTTCTAAGTGAAGTGAACATACCTAAAAGTTATAATTGAACGCACTGAATAGTTCTAAGTGAACACACTGAAAAGTTATAAGTGAACACACTGAAAAGTTCTCAGTGAACACCCCGAAAACTTCTAAGTGACACAAATAAAAGTTCTAAGTGAAAACACGGAAAAGTTCCAGTTCTAAGTGAACACACTGAAAAGTTCTAAGTGAACACCCCGAAAACTTCTAAGTGAGCACAAATAAAAGTTATAAGTGAAAACACTGAAAAGTTATAAGTGAACACAAACAAAAGTTCTAAGTGAACACACTGAAAAGTTCCAGTTCTAAGTGAACACACTGAAAAGTTATAAGTGAACACACTGAAAAGTTATAAGTGAACACACTGAATAGTTCTAAGTGAACACCTTGAAAAGTTATATAAGTGAACACACTGAAAAGTTATAAGTGAACACCCCGAAAACTTCTAAGTGAGCACAAATAAAAGTTATAAGTGAAAACACCGAAAAGTTATAAGTGAACACAAACAAAAGTTCTAAGTGAACACACTGAAAAGTTCCAGTTCTAAGTGAACACACTGAAAAGTTATAAGTGAACACACTGAAAAGTTATAAGTGAACACACTGAAAAGTTCTAAGTGAACGCACTGATTAGTTCTAAGTGAAGTGAACACACTGAAAAGTTATATTTGAACGCACTGAATAGTTCTAAGTGAACACAAATAAAAGTTCTAAGTGAAAACACTGAAAAGTTATAAGTGAACACAAACAAAAGTTCTAAGTGAACACAAACAAAAGTTCTAAGTGAACACAAATAAAAGTTCTAAGTGAAAACACTGAAAAGTTCCAGTTCTAAGTGAACACAAACAAAAGTTCTAAGTGAACACACTGAAAAGTTCCAGTTCTAAGTGAACACACTGAAAAGTTCCAGTTCTAAGTGAACACACTGAAAAGTTCCAGTTCTAAGTGAACACACTGAAAAGTTCCAGTTCTAAGTGAACACACTGAAAAGTTCCAGTTCTAAGTGAACACACTGAAAATGTTCCAGTTCTAAGTGAACACACTGAAAAGTTCTAAGTGAACACACTGAAAAGTTCTAAGTGAACACACTGAAAAGTTCTAAGTGAACACACTGAAAAGTTATAAGTGAACACACTGAAAAGTTCTAAGTGAACGCACTGATTAGTTCTAAGTGAAGTGAACACACTGAAAAGTTATAATTGAACACACTGAATAGTTCTAAGTGAACACAAATAAAAGTTCTAAATGAAAACACCTAAAAGTTCTAAGTGAACACAAATAAAAGTTCTCAGTGAAAACACCGAAAAGTTATAAGTGAACACAAACAAAAGTTCTAAGTGAACACACTGAAAAGTTCCAGTTCTAATTGAACACACTGAAAAGTTCTAAGTGAACACACTGAAAATTTCTAAGTGAACGCACTGATTAGTTCTAAGTGAAGTGAACACACTGAAAAGTTATAATTGAACGCACTGAAAAGTTATAAGTGAACACACTGAAAAGTTCTCAGTGAACACCCCGAAAACTTCTAAGTGACACAAATAAAAGTTCTAAGTGAAAACACTGAAAAGTTATAAGTGAACACACTGAAAAGTTCTAAGTGAACGCACTGATTAGTTCTAAGTGAAGTGAACACACTGAAAAGTTATATTTGAACGCACTGAATAGTTCTAAGTGAACACAAATAAAAGTTCTAAGTGAAAACACTGAAAAGTTGTAAGTGAACACAAACAAAAGTTCTAAGTGAACACAAACAAAAGTTCTAAGTGAACACAAACAAAGAGTGGTCTAAGTGAACACAAATAAAAGTTCTAAGTGAAAACACTGAAAAGTTCCAGTTCTAAGTGAACACACTGATAAGTTATAAGTGAACACACTGAAAAGTTATAAGTGAACACACTGAATAGTTCTAAGTGAACACACTGAAACGTTCTAAGTAAACACCCCGAAAACTTCTAAGTGAACACAAATAAAAGTTCTAAGTGAAAACACCGAAAAGTTATAAGTGAACACAAACAAAAGTTCTAAGTGAACACACTGAAAAGTTCTAAGTGAACACACTGAAAAGTTATAAGTGAACACACTGAAAAGTTCTAAGTGAACACAAATAAAAGTTCTAAATGAAAACACCTAAAAGTTCTAAGTGAACACAAATAAAAGTTCTAAGTGAAAACACCGAAAAGTTATAAGTGAACACAAACAAAAGTTCTAAGTGAACACACTGAAAAGTTCCAGTTCTAATTGAACACACTGAAAAGTTCTAAGTGAACACACTGAAAAGTTATAAGTGAACACACTGAAAAGTTCTAAGTGAATGCACTGATTAGTTCTAAGTGAAGTGAACACACCTAAAAGTTATAATTGAACGCACTGAATAGTTCTAAGTGAACACACTGAAAAGTTATAAGTGAACACACTGAAAAGTTCTCAGTGAACACCCCGAAAACTTCTAAGTGACACAAATAAAAGTTCTAAGTGAAAACACGGAAAAGTTCCAGTTCTAAGTGAACACACTGAAAAGTTCTAAGTGAACACCCCGAAAACTTCTAAGTGAGCACAAATAAAAGTTATAAGTGAAAACACCGAAAAGTTATAAGTGAACACAAACAAAAGTTCTACACTGAAAAGTTCCAGTTCTAAGTGAACACACTGAAAAGTTATAAGTGAACACACTGAAAAGTTATAAGTGAACACACTGAATAGTTCTAAGTGAACACCCTGAAAAGTTATATAAGTGAACACACTGAAAAGTTATAAGTGAACACCCCGAAAACTTCTAAGTGAGCACAAATAAAAGTTATAAGAGAAAACACCGAAAAGTTATATGTGAACACAAACAAAAGTTCTAAGTGAACACACTGAAAAGTTCCAGTTCTAAGTGAACACACTGAAAAGTTCTAAGTAAACACACTGAAAAGTTATAAGTGAACACACTGAATAGTTCTAAGTGAACACCCTGAAAAGTTATATAAGTGAACACACTGAAAAGTTATAAGTGAACACACTGAAAAGTTATAAGTGAACACACTGAATAGTTCTAAGTGAACACCCTGAAAAGTTATATAAGTGAACACACTGAAAAGTTATAAGTGAACACCCCGAAAACTTCTAAGTGAGCACAAATAAAAGTTATAAGAGAAAACACCGAAAAGTTATATGTGAACACAAACAAAAGTTCTAAGTGAACACACTGAAAAGTTCCAGTTCTAAGTGAACACACTGAAAAGTTCTAAGTAAACACACTGAAAAGTTATAAGTGAACACACTGAATAGTTCTAAGTGAACACCCTGAAAAGTTATATAAGTGAACACACTGAAAAGTTATAAGTGAACTCCGAGTTGGTCGTACATATTAATTACAACAATTGCACTAGAAAGCCAGCAAGCTGGCTTTAAACGAACCTGCCCCTCAAACCAGTACTCTGAGTGAGTGAAAATGAAAACACGAAAATTGCCATCAACTCAACGATAGAAACACCAGCTGCTGGTACTCATGAGGGTCTATTAGTAAGCTACTACTATTGATTGAATGGATAGGCCCAAACTGCACAGACGTACCGGGTGTTCCATAATGATTCCCCCCCCCCCCCCCCCCCCCCCCACTGGCCAGCCAAAACTGCCAGACATGTACTTACTTTAGTGTAATATATCATTTGAAAGATAATTTAATTCTGAGCTTGCATGCAAAAATTTAGGGTCCATTACAAAAGTATAAAAATTTTATAGGCAATTCTTTAAACCTTATCTTACTTTTCAATATTTTTGATTTAATCGCAATTTAAAAAAATATAATTTATCCAGCGTTAGTCATCAGATTTGCAAGCCCTGTTTAAACAGTTATTACTGCCTGACTTTTGCTGTATTGCAATATATTACAGTATTCAGTTACCGGTATTAGTGCTTCTTTGTTAATTTTACTGAATTAGGCCTAACAGAAGTAATTAAAATGACAAGTTCCAGTGCAATCTTCGATGACTCTGAAGAAAAACGTATGGTTGACAGGATCAGAGATGTTACTTTTAGAGAGGGTCGTGATTCTGTGGCATAATCAAACTGAACTCAAACCAAAACGGCCCTTTTAAGGGCCAACATCCTTTGCCACTATCGAGGAGCTCCCCGTGCTGCAAAGGGGAAGCATGGCTGTAAAGCTGATGACTAACGCTGGATAAATTATATTTTTTTAATTGTGATTAAATCAAAAATAATGAAAAATAAGATAGGTTTAAAGAATAGCCTATAAAATTTTTATACTTTTTTATTGGACCCTAAATTTTTGCATGCAAGCTCAGAATTAAATTCTCTTTCGAATGATATATTACACTAAGGTGCATGTCTGGCAGTTTTGGCTGGCCAGGGGGGGGGGGGGGCAATCATTATGGAACACCCGGAATATTACTTGCTAAATTTATTACTCTCTCACTCTATCCCAGACAGTAATCAAATATCAACTGTTAGTTTGTATAATGTATTACCCCGCCAGCTGAATAGCTCTTCCCAGTGAGTCCTATGGGAATATCATTGTAAGCACTGGGCCGTTCAAATGTTTTATAGGTTGATGACAATGAATGAGGGACCCAACTAACACTAAGTTTGTCTATGGACGGTCTCCTTGTAGCATTAGTGTTAAATGATAATATTGCTATTTTGTCATGGCCAACCACTGAATGGAAGGCCTAATAGCCTCTGTAGCAAAATTTGAAAATGTATAGTCTCCCCCTAGCGGCTGGCGGCGGAATTAAAGATTTCACTAAAATTGCTACTAGTCCAACTATCTTGGTCCAAATTTCTTGTAACCAACTTTTTTGGACTCAGCGTCATTGATTCTACAAAAGTTATTTTAGAGAATTTTTAATTTGCCATTTTTATTTTAATTAATTAATTTAATTAATTAATTATAATATTTTTAATTAAAATTGGCTAATTACAAAGAATGGTAATATTTATCAAAATTCCATAAGATAACTTTTAAAAAGCTTCCAAAGCCCGTTCGAATAAGCCAAATTGGTTGAAAAATGACGGAGGAGTAGTAATTTGAAAATGAAAAATGTCATTCCGAGAAAATGCCCTTCAAAGTTTAAACCTTCGCGCCAAAATTGACTGTTTGACGGACAGACCGTCATACAGAAAAACAGTGATACAGAAAAACTCGAGAACTTAAAGAGGTCTCACTAAGCGGTTTTCAGATTTGTAATCCTCATTAAATTCTGCTCTAGATTGAAAAAAGAAACAACAATTTGAAAATTTGACCGAAGGGGGGGGGGGGGGGGGGTGGGGGTAGGTATACCCCCCTATCTACATCTAGCGTGTTCCAGACAATGACACCGTTATATTGTAATGATTTCTGTCCTTGTAGTAGTCGGGTCCGTGGTACATAGTAGATTTTTCTTGTTGTTGATCGTGTGTTGTAAGTATGTATGTTTGTTGAAACAACGAAGTGATAAAATGTTGTTTTTTTGTTATTGTGGATTTCCCACATTAGTTTAGCTGTTTCAAGAAAATGCAGTATGTGCATGTAGTGCGTGTAGCAGTATGTGCATGTAGTGCGTGTAGCAGTAAGTGCATGTAGTGCGTGTAGCAGTATGTGCATGTAGTGCGTGTAGCAGTATGTGCATGTAGTGCGTGTAGCAGTAAGTGCATGTAGTGCGTGTAGCAGTATGTGCATGTAGTGCGTGTAGCAGTATGTGCATGTAGTGCGTGTAGCAGTATGTGCATGTAGTGCGTGTAGCAGTAAGTGCATGTAGTGCGTGTAGCAGTATGTGCATGTAGTGCGTGTAGCAGTATGTGCATGTAGTGCGCGTAGCAGTAAGTGCATGTAGTGCGTGTATCAGTATGTGCATGTAATGCGTGTAGCAGTATGTGCATGTAGTGCGTGTAGCAGTAAGTGCATGTAGTGCGTGTACCAGTATGTGCATGTAGTGCATGTAGTGCGTGTAGCAGTATGTGCATGTAGTGCGTGTAGCAGTATGTGCATGTAGTGCGTGTAGCAGTATGTGCATGTAGTGCGTGTAGCAGTATGTGCATGTAGTGCGTGTAGCAGGAAGTGCATGTAGTACGTGCAGCAGTATGTGCATGTAGTGCGTGCAGCAGTAAGTGCAAGGTAGTACGTGTAGCAGTAAGTGCATGTAGTGCGTGTAGCAGTAAGTGCAAGTAGTGCGTGTAGCAGTAAGTGCATGTAGTGCGTGTAGCAGTAAGTGCATGTAGTGCGTGTAGCAGTATGTGCATGTAGTGCGTGTAGCAGTAAGTGCATGTAGTGCGTGTAGCAGTATGTGCATGTAGTGCGTGTAGCAGTATGTGCATGTAGTGCGTGTAGCAGTAAGTGCATGTAGTGCGTGTAGCAGTATGTGCATGTAGTGCGTGTAGCAGTAAGTGCATGTAGTGCGTGTAGCAGTATGTGCATGTAGTGCGTGTAGCAGTAAGTGCATGTAGTGCGTGTAGCAGTATGTGAATGTAGTGCGTGTAGCAGTAAGTGCATGTAGTGCGTGTAGCAGTATGTGCATGTAGTGCGTGTAGCAGTATGTGCATGTAGTGCGTGTAGCAGTAAGTGCATGTAGTGCGTGTAGCAGTATGTGCATGTAGTGCGTGTAGCAGTATGTGCATGTAGTGCGTGTAGCAGTAAGTGCATGTAGTGCGTGTAGCAGTAAGTGCATGTAGTGCGTGTAGCAGTATGTGCATGTAGTGCGTGTAGCAGTAAGTGCATGTAGTGCGTGTAGCAGTATGTGCATGTAGTGCGTGTAGCAGTATGTGCATGTAGTGCGTGTAGCAGTAAGTGCATGTAGTGCGTGTAGCAGTATGTGCATGTAGTGCGTGTAGCAGTAAGTGCATGTAGTGCGTGTAGCAGTATGTGCATGTAGTGCGTGTAGCAGTATGTGCATGTAGTGCGTGTAGCAGTAAGTGCATGTAGTACGTGCAGCAGTATGTGCATGTAGTGCGTGTAGCAGTATGTGCATGTAGTGCGTGTAGCAGTATGTGCATGTAGTGCGTGTAGCAGTAAGTGCATGTAGTACGTGCAGCAGTATGTGCATGTAGTGCGTGCAGCAGGAAGTGCAAGGTAGTGCGTGTAGCTGTAAGTGCATGTAGTGCGTGTAGCAGTAAGTGCATGTAGTGCGTGTAGCAGTAAGTGCATGTAGTGCGTGTAGCAGTAAGTGCATGTAGTGCGTGTAGCAGTATGTGCATGTAGTGCGTGTAGCAGTAAGTGCATGTAGTGCGTGTAGCAGTATGTGCATGTAGTGCGTGTAGCAGTATGTTCATGTAGTGCTTGTAGCAGTAAGTGCATGTAGTGCGTGTAGCAGTATGTGCATGTAGTGCGTGTAGCAGTAAGTGCATGTAGTGCGTGTAGCAGTATGTGCATGTAGTGCGTGTAGCAGTATGTGCATGTAGTGCGTGTAGCAGTATGTGCATGTAGTGCGTGTAGCAGTAAGTGCACGTAGTGCGTGTAGCAGTATGTGCATGTAGTGCGTGTAGCAGTATGTGCATGTAGTGCGTGTAGCAGTATGTGCATGTAGTGCGTGTAGCAGTATGTGCATGTAGTGCGTGTAGCAGTAAGTGCATGTAGTGCGTGTAGCAGTATGTGCATGTAGTGCGTGTAGCAGTATGTGCGTGTAGCAGTATGTGCATGTAGTGCGTGTAGCAGTAAGTGCATGTAGTGCGTGTAGCAGTATGTGCATGTAGTGCGTGTAGCAGTAAGTGCATGTAGTGCGTGTAGCAGTATGTGCATGTAGTGCGTGTAGCAGTATGTGCATGTAGTGCGTGTAGCAGTATGTGCATGTAGTGCGTGTAGCAGTATGTGCATGTAGTGCGTGTAGCAGTAAGTGCATGTAGTGCGTGCAGCAGTAAGTGCATGTAGTGCGTGCAGCAGTAAGTGCAAGGTAGTGCGTGTAGCAGTATGTGCATGTAGTGCGTGCAGCAGTAAGTGCAAGGTGGTGCGTGTAGCATTAAGTGCATGTAGTGCGTGTAGCAGTAAGTGCATGTAGTGCGTACAGCAGTAAGTGCATGTAGTGCGTGCAGCAGTAAGTGCAAGGTAGTGCGTGTAGCAGTATGTGCATGTAGTGCGTGCAGCAGTAAGTGCAAGGTAGTGCGTGTAGCGGTAAGTGCAAGGTAGTGCGTGTAGCAGTATGTGCATGTAGTGCGTGCAGCAGTAAGTGCAAGGTAGTGCGGGTAGCAGTAAGTGCATGTAGTGCGTGTAGCAGTAAGTGCATGTAGTGTGTGTAGCAGTAAGTGCATGTAGTGCGTGTAGCAGTAAGTGCATGTAGTGCGTGTAGTAGTAAATGCATGTAGTGCGTGTAGCAGTAAGTGCATGTAGTGCGTGTAGCAGTAAGCGCATGTTCTACATGACCTTAGAATATGGGTACCACTATCTCAACCTCGTGTTTGTCGGTCTAATCTTTGATAGTTTATTTCTCAGTAACTCCCCAATTTCTTTAACTAAAACTTGGTATGACAGATCTATTCTAAGAAAGGGTTTAGATAATTTTGGCGTCCTGCAATTTCATGGGCCATCGGTAGGAGGCGCTAGTATTATAACTTCGTCTAGGCTTAGTAACTTTTGCTTCAATTTTTATTTAACTGTCACAGAAAGACCTACGGAATGCTCTTAATTCAAAGAGAAAGTTTCTAGCGTCTCGCAAATTCGGTCCGAAATATATCCGCTAAATATACGACTTCGTAT
Organism: Nemertoderma westbladi; assembly: GCA_032718475.1. Classification (NCBI taxonomy): domain Eukaryota; kingdom Metazoa; phylum Xenacoelomorpha; order Nemertodermatida; family Nemertodermatidae; genus Nemertoderma; species Nemertoderma westbladi. The sequence goes on along the minus strand of JAUCBJ010001570.1, from coordinate 117,971 downwards.
AACCGTAACTTTTGAACCCCTGCATACATTTTGACAATATCATCACAGAATCATCTATAAAATGTTCTCAATGAAATGAGTCGGTTTTTGGCGTCGTGCAATTTTACGGGCCGCAACTAGGTTGGGCTAGATATATATTTACACAGTTTCACATATAGTCTCTCGTGCTGCGCGAAGGCACCACAACGTTTAACATAATATCAATATATTATGAATTTTCCTTAACAAATTCACCCCATATAACATCAATCTAATATGAAGGGCAGCAGACATTTATTACGAAGATTGTCAGCGCAGTTGGCTCGTATTGCGTTCTATATGCAACCATTAATCCCACACCCACCCAAGCCAACGTATCCGTTTGCGCCAGCTTGCTCCCATATTATTTTGTCTCGTGACCTACTTTAATATAAGGGAAATATGTTGCGTTTCCCTTCCCATACAGTTCTTGTTACAACAACCAGTTATAAGAATAACTTAAAATATTTGAAACAAAATTAATAATGGATATTCTTTCTTCTGCTGCGGAAAGCGCTATTCCTGTGTACAATAATTCGTGAAAGCCTAAACTTCGAATTATTATGTATCCAATTCGTAACTTATTTACATCTCCACTACCTTTGATATTTTCTAGATATCCTAGAAAGTAAACACGCTACGGTTGGTTCGTTGATGTGAAGTCAGTTTGCGAGTTTGTTCCATTGTTGTTGTTTATCGATCAATCTGCTTACTGGGCGGAAAAGCCAACCAACCACCAAGGTTAAGGCTGAATCACCAGCCGATCGCCTCAATGGTTGGAAAGCCCACTTTGAAAAGCTCCTCAATAATGACAGGGTATTGCCTGATAACTTTATAGAAGTAAAAGTGTCTGAGTCTGTACTCCCAGATATTCCCATTGGCGATATCTCCTTTGCAGAAGTGAAGGCTGCTGCAAAGAGCATTAAGACCAATCGTGCCAGTGGAGTAGATGCTGTTCCCCCTGAGGTCTTTAAAATACCTGAGTGTTTAAAGCTCATCTATCCCATCATAGTAGACATGTACCGTACAACAAGAGTCCCACAAGAAATGAAAACAAATAAGTTGGTGCCAGTTCCCAAGAAGGGCAACCTAACACTCTATGGTTCTTTTCGGGGAATCTCATTGATCTCGATTGCTGCAAAACTATACAATAGAATTCTATTAAATCGCATCAGGGATCCCATTGAGAGACTGCTACGTGGAAATCAGAATGGGTTCCGTAAAGGTCGTGGGACCATGGAGCCCATTTTGGCACTTAGAAGGATAATTGAAGAGTTATCAAAAAAGAAAGACAGGAATCTGGCTGTTATCTTTGTTGATTTCTTCAAGGCCTTTGATTCAGTCTCTCGCTCACGTATGTTCAGCATACTTTCATTATATGGGATTCCTGATGAAATTATTGCAGCAATCAGATCAGTATACGAGGGTTCGACAACATTTGTGTCTACTGTTGACGGTGACACAGAACCATTTGAAGTGTTATGGGGCGTCCTCCAAGGAGACACACTTGCACCATTCTTGTTCATTATTGTGGTTGACTATGTTCTACGCATGTCCTTAGATCATCATAATGATGATGGGGTGATGATAACTCCACCTACTGGCTCCAGAAGTCGAGGAAATCCTGCCAAGTACCTAACTGATCTAGACTTTGCTGATGACTTAGGAGTACTCTCAGAATCATTAGAGGGAGCCCAGCGGCTCCTCAGCTCATTAGAACATGCTGCTTCTAGTGTTGGTCTTTTTATTAACTCCAGAAAGACCAAAATTCTGACAGTTAACTTTGAAAGTCCTCAGCAAGTCTCTGATCGGATGAGCATAAGCTCAAAGGATGGTATGCTTGAGCATGTGGACGACTTCTGTTACCTGGGATCATGGATCCGGAAGTCAGGTGAGGACCTTCGAATACGTAAGGGAAAGGCATGGGCAGCCTTGAATAGGCTTTCCAGGATTTGGAAGTCACCTAGAATTAATCGGAAACTTAAGGTCCGATTATTTAGAGCAGCAGTAGTTCCAGTACTCCTCTACGGGAGTCCATGCTGGGCTCTAACTGCTGAGGACACCAAATCTCTGGATGGCACATTCACAAGAATGCTACGCCGGGTACATTGTGTCAAGTACAATGCACACATCTCCAACCAGACACTATATAACATTGGAGGTGTCTCATTGGTTCCCCCAAGCTTGACACTAGAACAAAATCGCCTCCGCTTTGCAGGACATTGCTTTCGCCGTGAGGACCAGCCAGTGCATAATCTTGTACTTTGGCAGCCTCATGGAGTGAATAAGCATGGTGGACAGCCCATGACTTTTTTGAGACGCATCTTAAAGGACACTGGCCTTAAAGATGCGGATGATCTAGCAAATGTCATGGGTGATAGGGAATTGTGGCGGTGCAATTTTGTTGACAAGCCGGCACAGCATTCTTAAAAATGCAGCTGCAATGCAGCATGCCGATCCTAGTAGTGTTGTTTATACATATAATATAATAGTCCCCAAGTCCCATCATTATAATGTAATAGTCGTAGATTTTGATTTTATGTTATGCGAATCTGAAGATTATTAAGGCAACAGTGAACAGCGCAAATATGTTACAAAAAAACTGGCCCATGTGAAGAATACCAGACTTTATGCCGTTATATTTCACTTTGCAGTTACCCCCATGTGAAGAATGCCAGGTTTTCACCAAAAACACAGGTTACAGAAGGGCTGAATCTAACCAAAACAATAAATGAATTAGTATATGTTCAGGTTATAAGACAGAAATAAGCGCTATCTTCACATTGGGGACTTTTTTTTGAAGTGTTATGCGGCGTCCTTCAGGGAGACACACTTGCACCATTCTTGTTCATAATTGTTGTTGACTATGTTCTACGCATGTCCTTAGATCATCATAATGATGATGGGGTGATGATAACTCCACCTACTGGCTCCAGAAGTCGAGGAAATCCTGCCAAGTACCTAACTGATCTAGACTTTGCTGATGACTTAGGAGTACTCCTCATTAGAACATGCTGCTTCTAGTGTTGGTCTTTTTATTAACTCCAGAAAGACCAAAATTTTGACAGTTAACTTTGAAAGTCCTCAGCAAGTCTCTGATCGGATGAGCATAAGCTCAAAAGATGGTATGCTTGAGCATGTGGATGACTTCTGTTACCTGGGATCATGGATCCGGAAGTCAGGTGAGGACCTTCGAATACGTAAGGAAAGGCATGGGCAGCCTTGAATAGGCTTTCCAGGATTTGGAAGTCACCGAGAATTAATCGGAAACTTAAGGTCCGATTATTTAGAGCAGCAGTAGTTCCAGTACTCCTCTATGGGAGTCCATGCTGGGCTCTAACTGCTGAGGACAACAAATCTCTGGATGGCACATTCACAAGAATGCTACGCCGGGTTCATTGTGTCAAGTACAATGCACACATCTCCAACGAGACACTATATAACATTGGAGGTGTCTCATTGGTTCCCCCAAGCTTGACACTAGAACAAAATCGCCTCCGCTTTGCAGGACATTGCTTTCGCCGTGAGGACCAGCCAGTGCATAATCTTGTACTTTGGCAGCCTCATGGAGTGAATGAGCATGGTGGACAGCCCATGACTTTCTTGAGACGCATCTTAAAGGACACTGGCCTTGAAGATGCGGATGATCTAGCAAATGTCATGGGTGATAGGGAGTTGTGGCGGTGCAATTTTCTCGATAAGCCGGCACAGCATTCTTAAAAATGCAGCTGCAATGCAGCATGCCGATCCTAGTAGTACTAGTATCTTCACATGGGCGAAAAAACTTATAAAATACTGCGATTTAATCCATTATCATTATCAAAGCAAAAACAAAAAAATTATTATATAGTAGTGTATACTGTATATAGTATTGCTACTACAGCAGTACTCAATTCCCATTTCTTCTTTACCATTTGATGTTCCTCAATTAATTATCTGTTGTATTTCATAGGATGGAGTGATTATTGGAAGTGTAAGTCCGCCACTATCGGACGAAGAATTCCGGAACGTTGTTTCTCCGATTCTTAAAGAATATTTGGAACACGGACAGACACAAGAAGTTGGGGTACGTACACAATAATATCTGAATGTCTTTCCGTTTGTGTTTGACAGAGCAAAAACTCGGCCAGAGCTTTTGAGGAACTAAATTTACAAACATCTTATTGATTCTGGAATTCCTAGAAACAATTATCAGACTGTCTGTTTTCTGTTTCTTTGACTTTTACTCTGTGTGTCCCTCCTTGCCTGTCTCTGTTTCTTTGACTGTTTCTTTGACTGTTTTTCTGTGTGTCCCTCCTTGCCTGTCTCTGTTTCTTTGACTGTTTCTTTGACTGTTACTCTGTGTGTCCCTCCTTGCCTGTCTCTGTTTCTTTGACTGTTTCTTTGACTGTTACTCTGTGTGTCTCTCCTTGTCTGTCTCTGTTTCTTTGACTGTTACTCTGTGTGTCTCTCCTTGTCTGTTCTGTCTCTATTTCTTTGACTATTACTCTGTGTGTCTCTCCTTGACTGTTCTGTCTCTGTTTCTTTGACTGTTACTCTGTGTGTCTCTCCTTGTCTGTCTCTGTTTCTTTGACTGTTACTCTGTGTGTCTCTCCTTGTCTGTCTCTGTTTCTTTGACTGTTACTCTGTGTGTCCCTCCTTGCCTGTCTCTGTTTCTTTGACTGTTTCTTTGACTGTTACTCTGTGTGTCCCTCCTTGCCTGTCTCTGTTTCTTTGACTGTTTCTTTGACTGTTACTCTGTGTGTCCCTCCTTGCCTGTCTCTGTTTCTTTGACTGTTTCTTTGACTGTTACTCTGTGTGTCTCTCCTTGTCTGTCTCTGTTTCTTTGACTGTTACTCTGTGTGTCTCTCCTTGTCTGTTCTGTCTCTATTTCTTTGACTATTACTCTGTGTGTCTCTCCTTGACTGTTCTGTCTCTGTTTCTTTGACTGTTACTCTGTGTGTCTCTCCTTGTCTGTCTCTGTTTCTTTGACTGTTACTCTGTGTGTCTCTCCTTGTCTGTCTCTGTTTCTTTGACTGTTACTCTGTGTGTATCTCCTTGTCTGTCTCTGTTTCTTTGACTGTTACTCTGTGTGTCTCTCCTTGTCTGTTCTGTCTCTGTTTCTTTGACTGTTACTCTGTGTGTCTCTCCTTGTCTGTCTTATTATCTTTGACTTTTACTCTGTGTGTCTCTCCTTGTCTGTCTCTGTTTCTTTGACTGTTACTCTGTGTGTATCTCCTTGTCTGTCTCTGTTTCTTTGACTGTTACTCTGTGTGTCTCTCCTTGACTGTTCTGTCTCTGTTTCTTTGACTGTTACTCTGTGTGTCTCTCCTTGTCTGTCTCATTATCTTTGACTTTTACTCTGTGTGTCTCTCCTTGTCTGTCTCTGTTTCTTTGACTGTTACTCTGTGTGTATCTCCTTGTCTGTCTCTGTTTCTTTGACTGTTACTCTGTGTGTCTCTCCTTGTCTGTCTCTGTTTCTTTGACTGTTACTCTGTGTGTCTCTCCTTGTCTGTCTCTATTTCTTTGACTGTTACTCTGTGTATCTCCTTGCCTGTCTCTGTTTCTTTGACTGTTTCTTTGACTGTTACTCTGTGTGTATCTCCTTGTCTGTCTTTGTTTCTTTGACTGTTACTCTGTGTGTCTCTCCTTGTCTGTTCTGTCTCTATTTCTTTGACTATTACTCTGTGTGTCTCTCCTTGACTGTTCTGTCTCTATTTCTTTGACTGTTACTCTGTGTGTCTCTCATTGTCTGTCTCTGTTTCTTTGACTGTTACTCTGTGTGTATCTCCTTGTCTGTCTCTGTTTCTTTGACTGTTACTCTGTGTGTCTCTCATTGTCTGTCTCTGTTTCTTTGACTGTTACTCTGTGTGTATCTCCTTGTCTGTCTCTGTTTCTTTGACTGTTACTCTGTGTGTCTCTCATTGTCTGCCTCTGTTTCTTTGACTGTTACTCTGTGTGTATCTCCTTGTCTGTCTCTGTTTCTTTGACTGTTACTCTGTGTGTCTCTCCTTGTCTGTTCTGTCTCTATTTCTTTGACTGTTACTCTGTGTGTCTCCCCTTGTCTGTCTCTGTTTCTTTGACTGTTACTCTGTGTGCCTCTCATTGTCTGCCTCTGTTTCTTTGACTGTTACTCTGTGTGTCTCTCATTGTCTGCCTCTGTTTCTTTGACTGTTACTCTGTGTGTCCCTCCTTGTCTGTCTCTATTTCTTTGACTGTTACTCTGTGTGTATCTCCTTGCCTGTCTCTGTTTCTTTGACTTTTACTCTGTGTGTCCCTCCTTGCCTGTCTCTATTTCTTTGACTGTTACTCTGTGTGTCTCTCATTGTCTGTCTCTGTTTCTTTGACTGTTACTCTGTGTGTATCTCCTTGTCTGTCTCTGTTTCTTTGACTGTTACTCTGTGTGTCTCTCCCTGTCTGTCTCTGTTTCTTTGACTGTTACTCTGTGTGTCTCTCATTGTCTGCCTCTGTTTCTTTGACTGTTACTCTGTGTGTCCCTCCTTGTCTGTCTCTATTTCTTTGACTGTTACTCTGTGTGTATCTCCTTGCCTGTCTCTGTTTCTTTGACTTTTACTCTGTGTGTCCCTCCTTGCCTGTCTCTATTTCTTTGACTGTTACTCTGTGTGTCTCTCATTGTCTGTCTCTGTTTCTTTGACTGTTACTCTGTGTGTATCTCCTTGTCTGTCTCTGTTTCTTTGACTGTTACTCTGTGTGTCTCTCCTTGTCTGTCTCTGTTTCTTTGACTGTTACTCTGTGTGTCTCTCATTGTCTGCCTCTGTTTCTTTGACTGTTACTCTGTGTGTCTCTCCTTGTCTGTCTCTGTTTCTTTGACTGTTACTCTGTGTGTCTCTCCTTGTCTGTCTCTGTTTCTTTGACTGTTACTCTGTGTGTCTCTCATTGTCTGCCTCTGTTTCTTTGACTGTTACTCTGTGTGAATCTCCTTGTCTGTCTCTGTTTCTTTGACTTTTACTCTGTGTGAATCTCCTTGTCTGTCTCTATATCTTTGACTGTTACTCTGTGTGTCCCTCCTTGTCTGTCTCTATATCTTTGACTTTTAATCTGTGTGTCTCTCCTTGTCTGTCTCTATATCTTTGACTTTTACTCTGTGTGTCTCTCCTTGTCTATTTATGTTTCTTTGACTGTTACTCTGTGTGTCTCTCCTTGTCTGTCTCTGATTCTATGACTGTTACTCTGTGTATCTCTCCTTGTCTGTCTCTATATCTTTGTCTTTTACTCTGTGTGAATCTCCTTGTCTGTCTCTGTTTCTTTGACTGTTTCTTTGACTGTTACTCTGTGTGTCTCTCCTTGTCTGTCTCTGTTTCTTTGACTGTTACTCTGTGTGTCTCTCCTTGTCTGTCTCTGATTCTATGACTGTTACTCTGTGTATATCTCCTTGTCTGTCTCTATTTCTTTGACTGTTACTCTGTGTGTCTCTCCTTGTCTGTCTCATTATCTTTGACTGTTACTCTGTGTATCTCTCCTTGTCTGTCTCTGTTTCTTTGACTGTTACTCTGTGTGTCTCTCCTTGTCTGTCTCTGTTTCTTTGACTGTTACTCTGTGTGTCTCTCCTTGTCTGTCTCTATATCTTTGACTGTTACTCTGTGTGTATCTCCTTGTCTGTCTCTGTTTCTTTGACTTTTACTCTGTGTGTCTCTCCTTGTCTGTCTCTATATCTTTGACTGTTACTCTGTGTGTATCTCCTTGTCTGTCTCTGTTTCTTTGACTTTTACTCTGTGTATCTCTCCTTGTCTGTCTCATTATCTTTGACTTTTACTCTGTGTGAATCTCCTTGTCTGTCTCTGTTTCTTTGACTGTTACTCTGTGTGTCTCTCCTTGTCTGTCTCTATAACTTTGACTGTTACTCTGTGTATCTCTCCTTGTCTGTCTCTATATCTTTGACTTTTACTCTGTGTGAATCTCCTTGTCTGTCTCTATATCTTTGACTTTTACTCTGTGTGAATCTCCTTGTCTGTCTATACATCCGTCCTTCCTTTACATCGAAATGCATTTAAACTAGGGATGTATATTTATTAAAAAAAAAATATTTTATGAATACAAGAGCCAAGTCACCGAACCACTTCAACACCACTAAGCAGAAATCACTTGTTTACTCTACTTACGTGTTTTCCTATATGGCAGGATGTATTAAATTGTAAGAGTTAAAATTGAAAATGTATTAATTTCAGAAATTGCGTTCAATATGAAACATTTTAATAATGAAATAGACGAAAGTCACAATACAAATCACAGTTTTAGTTAAAATCTTTATTATTACTATTTCAAGAAATTATTAAGAGGATATTGCTGTAAATATTTACTACTAAATTTAACTTTATTTAATAAATTAATAAAAATAGGAAATTTCCTGCGGATAGACAAACGCTCTCTGTGTCGGAGTATATTCTGACATTGGACCAAGCCAACTCCCAATTAATTAACTAACTATTATTTAGCTGATTAGGTGCTGCTGCTAACCCCCCCCCCCCCCCCAGGTGCTGCTCTCATCTCTCAATATATCCGAACACAAATCCAAGGTAACAACTATGGCTATTTCTCTATCGATGGAGCGCCACAACCCCCAACGGCAACTCATATCGGTGCTGCTGTCTGACCTATTCGGTAGTCGGATTCTCGGTCGATGCCACATCGAGCCGGGGTTCGATGATCTGCTGGAATCCCTTCCGGATCTCGTACTCGATACACCAGAAGCTCCGGAGGTTGGTAGACAGACAATATCCGGAAAGTTATCATTTGATTACATTGATTATGAGTTGTAGTTATCGCCCTCTACACACATAGCAACGGCATAGATTGTGTTTTTACTTTACAGCTTCTTGGACAGTTTATGGCGCGCGCGGTTGCCGATGACTGTCTGGCGCCGAGGTACCTACAGACCTGCTCCGACCGAATTTCTGCCGATACGACAGCCGATGCGTGCGACGGACTCAAAAGGAAAGCAATCCATCGCGCGACTTCGCTGTTGGGAATGAAACACGGATATGCCTTGTTGGATAACATATGGGGAGTTGGAGGTGGTCAGGTAGGTTGTGTAACACGGATATGCCTTGTTGGATAACATATGGGGAGTTGGAGGTGGTCAGGTAGGTTGTGTAACACGGATATGCCTTGTTGGATAACATATGGGGAGTTGGAGGTGGTCAGGTAGGTTGTGTAACACGGATATGCCTTGTTGGATAACATATGGGGAGTTGGAGGTGGTCAGGTAGGTTGTGTAACACGGATATGCCTTGTTGGAAAATATATGGGGAGTTGGAGGTGGTCAGGTAGGTTGTGTAACACGGATATGCCTTGTTGGATAACATATGGGGAGTTGGAGGTGGTCAGGTAGGTTGTGTAACACGGATATGCCTTGTTGGATAACATATGGGGAGTTGGAGGTGGTCAGGTAGGTTGTGTAACACGGATATGCCTTGTTGGATAACATATGGGGAGTTGGAGGTGGTCAGGTAGGTTGTGTAACACGGATATGCCTTGTTGGATAACATATGGGGGAGTTGGAGGTGGTCAGGTAGGTTGTGTAACACGGATATGCCTTGTTGGATAACATATGGGGAGTTGGAGGTGGTCAGGTAGGTTGTGTAACACGGATATGCCTTGTTGGATAACATATGGGGAGTTGGAGGTGGTCAGGTAGGTTGTGTAACACGGATATGCCTTGTTGGATAACATATGGGGAGTTGGAGGTGGTCAGGTAGGTTTGGGTTGTAGGTTGTTTAACACGGATATGCCTTGTTGGAAAATATATGGGGAGTTGGAGGTGGTCAGGTAGGTTGTGTAACACGGATATGCCTTGTTGGAAAATATATGGGGAGTTGGAGGTGGTCAGGTAGGTTGTGTAACACGGATATGCCTTGTTGGATAACATATGGGGAGTTGGAGGTGGTCAGGTAGGTTGTGTAACACGGATATGCCTTGTTGGAAAATATATGGGGAGTTGGAGGTGGTCAGGTAGGTTGTGTAACACGGATATGCCTTGTTGGATAACATATGGGGAGTTGGAGGTGGTCAGGTAGGTTGTGTAACACGGATATGCCTTGTTGGATAACATATGGGGAGTTGGAGGTGGTCAGGTAGGTTGTGTAACACGGATATGCCTTGTTGGAAAATATATGGGGAGTTGGAGGTGGTCAGGTAGGTTGTGTAACACGGATATGCCTTGTTGGAAAATATATGGGGAGTTGGAGGTGGTCAGGTAGGTTGTGTAACACGGATATGCCTTGTTGGATAACATATGGGGAGTTGGAGGTGGTCAGGTTGGTTGTGTAACACGGATATGCCTTGTTGGATAACATATGGGGAGTTGGAGGTGGTCAGGTAGGTTGTGTAACACGGATATGCCTTGTTGGAAAATATATGGGGAGTTGGAGGTGGTCAGGTAGGTTGTGTAACACCTGCTGAACTCCAGAGAAGCATTAAGAGCGTATAATCATAAAGCGAGAGGAGATATGGAATGAGAGATGAAAAACAGAGAAGGGGAAAAGCCAACAAACTATCGTGGGATCAGTTTCCTTGAGCTGCTTCTATTTGAAAAATATAACTTTATTAAAGGGGAATAAAGAATCGAAATCGACTCTGTATTCTTTAATTTACATAAATTTAGACCATAAGTAATAACTTGAATAACTATGAGTTGTGCTCCTCTTAAAACATTTTACTTTTGGAATTTTCTACAAATCGACATTAGATATTGTCCGTCATCTCTAAGTAAATATGTACGCCTCCAGCCCTCCAGCCCTCCAGTCTACATGATGGTAGTGAAGGTAGCATTGAAAAAGTGTCGCTCATTTGTCTCTTTCATAATATCTTATTTTAATTTCTTATTTATTCTCTTTACAGAAAGCTTGTAAGGCGCTCCAGACACGAATTATTATGCTTCTTAAAGAGTTTCTCTCTTCCAACGATAAAGCGGAGGCCGAAAGATGCGTGGCCGAATTGGAAGTTCCTCACTTCCACCACGAGGTGGTGTATCAAGTAAGTTACTTTACTTAATCAACCGCTAGGTGGTGTATCAAGCTAAGTTACTTAAAACCAGTAGGCAGTGTATCAAGTACTACCTCAACCGCTAGGTGGTGTATCAAGCAAAGTTACTTAAAACCAGTAGGCAGTGTATCAAGTACTACCTCAACCGCTAGGTGGTGTATCAAGCTAAGTTACTTAAAACCAGTAGGCAGTGTATCAAGTACTACCTCAACCGCTAGGTGGTGTATCAAGCTAAGTTACATAAAACCAGTAGGAAGTGTATCAAGTACTACCCATTCAACCGCTAGGTGGTGTATCAAGCTAAGTTACTTAAAACCAGTAGGCAGTGTATCAAGTACCACCTTAAACGCTAGGTGGTGTATCAAGCTAAGTTACTTAAAATCAGTAGGCATTGTATCAAGTACTACCTCAACCGCTAGGTGGTGTATCAAGCTAAGTTACTTAAAACCAGTAGGCAGTGTATCAAGTACTACCTCAAACGCTAGGTGGTGTATCCAGCTAAGTTACTTAAAACCAGTAGGCAGTGTATCAAGTACTACCTCAACCGCTAGGTGGTGTATCAAGCTTAAGTTACTTAAAACCAGTAGGCATTGTATCAAGTACTACCTCAACCGCTAGGTGGTGTATCTAGCTAAGTTACTTAAAACCAGTAGGAAGTGTATCAAGTACCACCTTAAACGCTAGGTGGTGTATCAAGCTAAGTTACTTAAAATCAGTAGGCATTGTATCAAGTACTACCTCAACCGCTAGGTGGTGTATCAAGCTAAGTTACTTAAAACCAGTAGGCAGTGTATCAAGTACCACCTTAAACGCTAGGTGGTGTATCAAGCTAAGTTACTTAAAATCAGTAGGCATTGTATCAAGTACTACCTCAACCGCTAGGTGGTGTATCAAGCTAAGTTACTTAAAACCAGTAGGCAGTGTATCAAGTACTACCTCAAACGCTAGGTGGTGTATCCAGCTAAGTTACTTAAAACCAGTAGGCAGTGTATCAAGTACTACCTCAACCGCTAGGTGGTGTATCAAGCTTAAGTTACTTAAAACCAGTAGGCAGTGTATCAAGTACTACCTCAACCGCTAGGTGGTGTATCTAGCTAAGTTACTTAAAACCAGTAGGCAGTGTATCAAGTACTACCTCAACCGCTAGGTGGTGTATCAAGCTAAGTTACTTAAAACCAGTAGGCAGTGTATCAAGTACTACCTCAACCGCTAGGTGGTGTATCAAGCTTAAGTTACTTAAAACCAGTAGGCAGTGTATCAAGTACTACCTCAACCGTCTAGGTGGTGTATCAAGATAAGTTACTTAAAATCAGTAGGCAGTGTATCAAGTACTACCTATTCAACCGCTAGGTGGTGTATCAAGCTAAGTTACTTAAAACCAGTAGGCAGTGTATCAAGTACTACCTCAACCGCTAGGTGGTGTATCAAGATAAGTTACTTAAAACCAGTAGGCAGTGTATCAAGTACTACCTCAACCGCTAGGTGGTGTATCAAGCTTAAGTTACTTAAAACCAGTAGGCAGTGTATCAAGTACTACCTCAACCGCTAGGTGGTGTATCAAGATAAGTTACTTAAAACCAGTAGGCAGTGTATCAAGTACTACCTCAACCGCTAGGTGGTGTATCAAGCTTAAGTTACTTAAAACCAGTAGGCAGTGTATCAAGTACTACCTCAACCGCTAGGTGGTGTATCAAGATAAGTTACTTAAAATCAGTAGGCAGTGTATCAAGTACTACCTATTCAACCGCTAGGTGGTGTATCAAGCTAAGTTACTTAAAACCAGTAGGCAGTGTATCAAGTACTACCTCAACCGCTAGGTGGTGTATCAAGCTTAAGTTACTTAAAACCAGTAGGCAGTGTATCAAGTACTACCTCAACCGCTAGGTGGTGTATCAAGATAAGTTACTTAAAATCAGTAGGCAGTGTATCAAGTACTACCTATTCAACCGCTAGGTGGTGTATCAAGCTAAGTTACTTAAAACCAGTAGGCAGTGTATCAAGTACAACCTAGTGTATCAAGTACTACCTCAAACGCTAGGTGGTGTATCAAGCTAAGTTACTTAAAACCAGTAGGCATTGTATCAAGTACTACCTCAACCGTCTAGGTGGTGTATCAAGCTAAGTTACTTAAAACCAGTAGGCAGTGTATCAAGTACTACCTATTCAACCGCTAGGTGGTGTGTCAAGCTAAGATACTTAAAACCAGTAGGCAGTGTATCAAGTACTACCTCAACCGCTAGGTGGTGTATCAAGATAAGTTACTTAAAACCAGTAGGCAGTGTATCAAGTACTACCTCAACCGCTAGGTGGTGTATCTAGCTAAGTTACTTAAAACCAGTAGGCAGTGTATCAAGTACTACCTCAACCGCTAGGTGGTGTATCAAGATAAGTTACTTAAAACCAGTAGGCAGTGTATCAAGTACTACCTCAACCGCTAGGTGGTGTATCAAGCTAAGATACTTAAAACCAGTAGGCAGTGTATCAAGTACTACCTCAACCGCTAGGTGGTGTATCTAGCTAAGTTACTTAAAACCAGTAGGCAGTGTATCAAGTACTACCTCAACCGCTAGGTGGTGTATCAAGATAAGTTACTTAAAATCAGTAGGCAGTGTATCAAGTACTACCTATTCAACCGCTAGGTGGTGTATCAAGCTTAGTTACTTAAAACCAGTAGGCAGTGTATCAAGTACAACCTAGTGTATCAAGTACTACCTCAAACGCTAGGTGGTGTATCAAGCTAAGTTACTTAAAACCAGTAGGCATTGTATCAAGTACTACCTCAACCGTCTAGGTGGTGTATCAAGCTAAGTTACTTAAAACCAGTAGGCAGTGTATCAAGTACTACCTCAACCGTCTAGGTGGTGTATCTAGCTAAGTTACTTAAAACCAGTAGGCAGTGTATCAAGTACTACCTCAACCGCTAGGTGGTGTATCAAGATAAGTTACTTAAAACCAGTAGGCAGTGTATCAAGTACTACCTCAACCGCTAGGTGGTGTATCTAGCTAAGTTACTTAAAACCAGTAGGCAGTGTATCAAGTACTACCTCAACCGCTAGGTGGTGTATCAAGATAAGTTACTTAAAACCAGTAGGCATTGTATCAAGTACTACCTCAACCGTTAGGTGGTGTATCAAGCTAAGTTACTTAAAACCAGTAGGCAGTGTATCAAGTACTACCTCAACCGCTAGGTGGTGTATCAAGATAAGTTACTTAAAATCAGTAGGCAGTGTATCAAGTACTACCTCAACCGCTAGGTGGTGTATCAAGATAAGTTACTTAAAATCAGTAGGCAGTGTATCAAGTAGGGATGCGACAGAGCTCCGGCTCCGGAAATCCGGAGCTCCGGGCCAATTTTCTAGTTCCGGCTCTGGTTCCGGCTCCGGGCAAATTAACCCGGAGCCAATCCGGAGCTTATGTTGTTTAAATTCGAATTAAAATAATAAGTTTTTCTGATGTATGAATAATGTAAATATCATAGTAATGAACATAATAACTGATTAAGTAATTTACAGCCTGTTTTTTTAAGTTTCCTAAATAAACCCCCACCCACCCTTGTGAAATTGTTTAAATATTTAAACAAAAACATTGAAATGATTCAGTTAATTCAATTAATATTCTTCCCTAATTAAAAATATTAAATACTGTACATGTACTCTCGTTTCGTTCGTCAGTCTATAGATCCCCAATTCCACTGACCCCCACCCCCACCCACAACAGGTTGGTACTGTTCATGTCGTCTTTTCAGTCGAGAAGGGTGCAGGTTATATAGTGACGGACCGGTATTATTCTAACCAAAACAATAAACGAGACTCGATAGCACATGTTACAGATTAATTTTCTACTAGTAATCATAGCTGTTGTAACTAAGGATCTATTGTCGCAGGACATTATGTCACGGGACCTAACGACTATAGGACCTATGACGTATTACCTGACATAAATTATAGACATAATTAGCGATGGTCATAATAATGTCCTGCGTTGTTTTGATGTCGGTAGAGTATCACTCCCCCCCCCCCCCCCCCCCCCCCCAATATAGTTTTTTTGGCTTCGTCACAATACCCATTGGTTTATGTACCATTTTACAGCAGGGAGTCTTTGGACGCAATAGAAATTCATCCCTTCCCTCTCCAGGGGAAAATCGACGCAAATAACTGCTGATTACTACCAAAAAAAACTGTAACCTGTTATATTGAATATAGTTAGTTTATTGTTTTGATTATAATAGTATGCGACTGTAAATTGCTCATTTCCCTTTATTGATAATTTAACATTGAGGCGAGATATTAATTCGCCGCGTAAGAAATTGCATCAAATCCACCCCCCCCCCCCCATGTCTCATGGATACATATCTGTTTATGTCTACTATAATAATACACTGGAATTATCAATCACCAAACTCCGGCTCCGGCTCCGTCTCCGGCCGGATCTCATATTGTAATCCGGAGGAAACTCCGGGCTCCGGCTCCGGATGAAATTTTAGCTCTGTCGCATCCCTAGTATCAAGTACTACCTCAACCGCTAGGTGGTGTATCAAGATAAGTTACTTAAAACCAGTAGGCAGTGTATCAAGTACTACCTCAACCGTCTAGGTGGTGTATCAAGCTAAGTTACTTAAAACCAGTAGGCAGTGTATCAAGTACTACCTCAACCGCTAGGTGGTGTATCAAGATAAGTTACTTAAAATCAGTAGGCATTGTATCAAGTACTACCTCAACCGCTAGGTGGTGTATCAAGCTAAGTTACTTAAAACCAGTAGGCAGTGTATCAAGTACTACCTCAAACGCTAGGTGGTGTATCAAGATAAGTTACTTAAAACCAGTAGGCAGTGTATCAAGTACTACCTCAACCGCTAGGTGGGGTATCAAGATAAGTTACTTAAAACCAGTAGGCAGTGTATCAAGTACTACCTCAACCGTCTAGGTGGTGTATCAAGCTAAGTTACTTAAAACCAGTAGAAAGTGTATCAAGTACTACCTCAACCGTCTAGGTGGTGTATCAAGCTAAGATACTTAAAACCAGTAG
The DNA here is from genome assembly GCA_032718475.1 of Nemertoderma westbladi. Taxonomy (NCBI): domain Eukaryota; kingdom Metazoa; phylum Xenacoelomorpha; order Nemertodermatida; family Nemertodermatidae; genus Nemertoderma; species Nemertoderma westbladi. The sequence continues at coordinate 101,948 of JAUCBJ010001570.1, read as the reverse complement.
GCAGTGTATCAAGTACTACCTCAACCGCTAGGTGGTGTATCAAGCTAAGTTACTTAAAACCAGTAGGCAGTGTATCAAGTACTACCTCAACCGTCTAGGTGGTGTATCAAGCTAAGATACTTAAAACCAGTAGGCAGTGTATCAAGTACTACCTCAACCGCTAGGTAGTGTATCAAGCTAAGTTACATAAAACCAGTAGGAAGTGTATCAAGTACTACCTCAACCGTCTAGGTGGTGTATCAAGCTAAGTTACTTAAAACCAGTAGGCAGTGTATCAAGTACTACCTCAACCGCTAGGTGGTGTATCTAGCTAAGTTACTTAAAACCAGTAGGCAGTGTATCAAGTACTACCTCAACCGCTAGGTGGTGTATCTAGCTAAGTTACTTAAAACCAGTAGGCAGTGTATCAAGTACCACCTCAACCGCTAGGTGGTGTATCTAGCTAAGTTACTTAAAACCAGTAGGCAGTGTATCAAGTACTACCTCAACCGCTAGGTGGTGTATCTAGCTAAGTTACTTAAAACCAGTAGACAGTGTATCAAGTACTACCTCAACCGCTAGGTGGTGTATCAAGCTAAGTTACTTAAAACCAGTAGGCAGTGTATCAAGTACTACCTCAACCGCTAGGTGGTGTATCTAGCTAAGTTACTTAAAACCAGTAGGCAGTGTATCAAGTACCACCTCAAACGCTAGGTGGTGTATCAAGCTAAGTTACTTAAAACCAGTAGGCAGTGTATCAAGTACCACCTCAAACGCTAGGTGGTGTATCAAGCTAAGTTACTTAAAACCAGTAGGCAGTGTATCAAGTACTACCTCAACCGCTAGGTGGTGTATCAAGCTAAGTTACTTAAAACCAGTAGGCAGTGTATCAAGTACTACCTCAACCGCTAGGTGGTGTATCAAGCTAAGTTACTTAAAACCAGTAGGCATTGTATCAAGTACTACCTCAACCGCTAGGTGGTGTATCAAGATAAGTTACTTAAAATCAGTAGGCAGTGTATCAAGTACTACCTCAACCGCTAGGTGGTGTATCAAGATAAGTTACTTAAAATCAGTAGGCAGTGTATCAAGTACTACCTCAACCGTCTAGGTGGTGTATCAAGCTAAGTTACTTAAAACCAGTAGGCATTGTATCAAGTACTACCTCAACCGTCTAGGTGGTGTATCAAGCTAAGTTACTTAAAACCAGTAGGCAGTGTATCAAGTACTACCTCAACCGCTAGGTGGTGTATCCAGCTAAGTTACTTAAAACCAGTAGGCAGTGTATCAAGTACTACCTATTCAACCTCTATGAGGTATATCAAGTAGTACCTAATCAACCACTAGGTGGTGTATCAAGTTCGTTACCTAAGTACCTCTTTACACTTAGATTATCTACATGGTGCTGGTAGAAGGTGTCCGAGAATGCTGCCTTAAGATGGCCGACTTACTACTTTATCTGGAGGGTTCCGTTATAACCAGGGATCAGGTTAACAAAGGGTTCGATAGAATCTACAAAGACCTTGCCGACCTCAACATCGATGTTCCGAAGGCCTATGAAATCACGGAATCATTCACTGACATCTGCTTCGAGAGAGGTGTAATAACGACATCGGTAGCCAACGCTATGCCACAGAGGTTAGGGAGTTGTTCTTTAACATTTAATGAGATTGCGTGTAATATACAATAAAGTTAACAAGTTTCAATTAATATAAATCTCTTAAACGAATTAAAGATTTTATTAGAATTGTATATGGGGATTCTATCTATGTAATTTTTATATAAAATTAAATAAATATTACCGTAAGCAAATAATTTTATTCGGAAATGGAAATATTATGTAACTACTATGTTGTTCGTGCATATCTAATGCACTGGGTTGTAAGATAAATAAATTAAATGTTTATACGTCGAGTAGTAATCCAGTAGCATTCATAGCACATAACATACGAGTTAGCCAGCGAGACAGCTAAACGACCGGTACAGCAGCTAAACGACCGGTACACCTAGTACAGCTAAACGACCGGTACACCTGGTACAGCTAAACGACCGGTACATCTGGTACAGCTAAACGACCGGTACACCTGGTACAGCTAAACGACCGGTACAGCAGCTAAACGACCGGTACACCTGGTACAGCTAAACGACCGGTACACCTGGTACAGCTAAACGACCGGTACACCTGGTACAGCTAAACGACCGGTACACCTGGTACAGCTAAACGACCGGTACAGCAGCTAAACGACCGGTACACCTGGTACAGCTAAACGACCGGTACACCTGGTACAGCTAAACGACCGGTACAGCAGCTAAACGACCGGTACACCTGGTACATTTAAACGACCGGTACACCTGGTACAGCTAAACGACCGGTACAGCAGCTAAACGACCGGTACACCTGGTACAGCTAAACGACCGGTACACCTAGTACAGCTAAACGACCGGTACATCCGGTACATTTAAACGACCGGTACACCTGGTGCAGCTAAACGACCGGTACACCTGGTACAGCTAAACGACCGGTACACCTGGTACAGCTAAACGACCGGTACATCTGGTACATTTAAACGACCGGTACACCTGGTACAGCTAAACGACCGGTACATCTGGTACATTTAAACGACCGGTACACCTAGTACAGCTAAACGACCGGTACACCTGGTACAGTTAAACGACGGGTACACCTAGTACAGCTAAACGACCGGTACATCCGGTACATTTAAACGACGGGTACACCTGGTACAGCTAAACGACCGGTACACCTGGTACAGCTAAACGACCGGTACACCTGGTACAGCTAAACGACCGGTACACCTGGTACAGCTAAACGACCGGTACAGCTAAACGACCGGTACACCTGGTACAGCTAAACGACCGGTACAGCTAACCGACGGGTACACCTGGTACAGTTAAACGACCGGTACACCTGGTACAGCTAAACGACCGGTACAGCTAACCGACGGGTACACCTGGTACAGTTAAACGACCGGTACACCTGGTACAGCTAAACAACCGGTACAGCTAACCGACGGGTACACCTGGTACAGCTAAACGACCGGTACAGCTAAACGACCGGTACACCTGGTACAGCTAAACGACCGGTACACCTGGTACAGCTAAACGACCGGTACACCTGGTACAGCTAAACGACCGGTACACCTGGTACAGCTAAACGACCGGTACACCTGGTACAGCTAAACGACCGGTACAGCTAACCGACGGGTACACCTGGTACAGTTAAACGACCGGTACACCTGGTACAGCTAAACGACCGGTACAGCTAACCGACGGGTACACCTGGTACAGCTAAACGACCGGTACACCTAGTACAGCTAAACGACCGGTACATCTGGTACATTTAAACGACCGGTACACCTGGTACAGCTAAACGACCGGTACACCTGGTACAGCTAAACGACCGGTACACCTGGTACAGCTAAACGACCGGTCAACCTGGTACAGCTAAACGACCGGTACACCTGGTACAGCTAAACGACCGGTACACCTGGTACAGTTAAACGACCGGTACACCTGGTACAGCTAAACGACCGGTACACCTGGTACAGCTAAACGACCGGTACACCTGGTACAGCTAAACGACCGGTACACCTGGTACAGTTAAACGACCGGTACAGCTAACCGACGGGTACACCTGGTACAGCTAAACGACCGGTACACCTGGTACAGCTAAACGACCGGTACACCTGGTACAGCTAAACGACCGGTACACCTGGTACAGCTAAACGACCGGTACACCTGGTACAGCTAAACGACCGGTACATCTGGTACATTTAAACGACCGGTACACTTGGTACAGTTAAACGACCGGTACACCTGGTACAGTTAAACGACCGGTACAGCTAACCGACGGGTACACCTGGTACAGTTAAACGACCGGTACATCTGGTACATTTAAACGACCGGTACACCTGGTACAGCTAAACGACCGGTACACCTGGTACAGCTAAACGACCGGTACATCTGGTACATTTAAACGACCGGTACACCTGGTACAGCTAAACGACCGGTACACCTGGTACAGCTAAACGACCGGTACATCTGGTACATTTAAACGACCGGTACACCTGGTACAGCTAAACGACCGGTACACCTGGTACAGCTAAACGACCGGTACACCTGGTACAGCTAAACGACCGGTACACCTGGTACAGCTAACCGACGGGTACACCTGGTACAGCTAAACCACCGGTACACTGGAACATCTAAACGACCGGTACAGCTAACCGACCGGTACATCTGGTACAGCTAAACGACCGGTACACCTGGTACAGCTAAACGACCGGTGCACCTGGTACAGCTAAACGACTTTCATTCCATGGTCCATCGGCATACTCCACCGGTGCAACAGCGGCCTACCCACATACCGTAGCTAATCATAGATGTCAGTACCGGCATGCCGAAACTGAAACAGTGTGTTAATGACATGCAGGACTGAATTGCCGGTACCGTACGAATAGACCTACGAGCTTTCTATCAACCTGAACCAATAATTGAAATTGAATGTTTAATTTAACATTTTCTTTTAAGTTTTAATTTTTATAAATTATGACTTCTGTTTTAATATGAATTTACATTTCGAATAGCATTATAGTACATACTCAAAGTGATAATCTTGCTCTTCCAAGTAAGTTTACCAAACTATATTTCTCTATTTCCCGTGAGGCTGTTGTATAATTTCTTGTTTTCCGCTAGGGGTCGCAAACGATTCGTAAGTGAGGGTGATGGGGGATTGGTTAAACATTAACCACAATGTAAAGGTCGTCAAACTATATGACGTCATTATAGTGGGACAACTAACTACTACAAGAAGAACGAACATCTGTGTTGGTTGAGGAGTGACTTATTGAGTTTTTTGTGACCAGTATTGTATATAATTTGGTTTTGTGCTATAATATATGTAAGTGTTAATCTATCATGCCACGTTCCTCAGAAACACTTATAATATCCCGCGTCTATTTTTATTCGTTATAGTTATATATCTATTATTGTAAGTATAATATTATTATAAATTAATTGTTGGTTTGATGGGTTGTTTCCAATTGAGTTCGACTTGGTTCATGTTGTTGCAGTTTACTAACTATTGTATTTTAATGTCTGGGATATGACAGGGACCACGAAGTTCAGGGATTGTATGACTCATATGATAATGAAAGAGTCCTTTAGTGCTGATATTTCAGAGGGTATTATTTTTAGCTTTTAGTTATTAAAAGTATATTGTTTTATGGAGATTGTCGGTAGGTAATGTTTAGGTAATATTCATATTTATCTTTTTAACAGCCTTTCGGGTTCAACCCGATATATTTTACACCTAAGAAGAGGTGTGTAATTAGAAGGAAGGGAGTTACGGTTAACTTGTGAGTATTTTTTATAATTTGATTTCTGAGTCGCTTTTCAGAACAACACCAACATGTTATTGTATTTCAACAAAGATATTTCCTTCGATAATTTGTTATTCTAAAGCTGCAGTGGATTGATCGAGCCATTCCATATAGAAACCTAATTCGTTGACAAGTCAAGATTTTATAGATTTGACCCGCATTATTGTTTTCTAAATGTTAGTATTGGTGTCGTCTAACAATCCATCCAAATTATTAACGAACTTAGCATTATAATTGAACCACCCCTTTATAATACTCAATATTTCGTACACTACAAAAAACATACACATAATAATAATACTGGTGTATTAATAAATTGTGTCACATACATTGTAGTACGAATTATTGTTCCTCTCTACAAAGCTTTGGCGACTTAGGTATATTATTATTTTTGTGTAATATACTTAAACCAATTGAAACGTTATTTGTTTATTGGTTAAACACATTGAAACGTTATTTGTTTATTGGTTAAACACATTGAAACGTTATTTGTTTATTGGTTAAACCCATTGAAACGTTATTTGTTTATTGGTTAAACCAATTGAAACGTTATTTGTTTATTGGTTAAACCAATTGAAACGTTATTTGTTTATTGGTTAAACACATTGAAACGTTATTTGTTTATTGGTTAAACCCATTGAAAACGTTATTTGTTTATTGGTTAAACCAATTGAAACGTTATTTGTTTATTGGTTAAACCAATTGAAACGTTATTTGTTTATTGGTTAAACCAATTGAAACGTTATTTGTTTATTGGTTAAACCCATTGAAACGTTATTTGTTTATTGGTTAAACCAATTGAAACGTTATTTGTTTATTGGTTAAACACATTGAAACGTTATTTGTTTATTGGTTAAACACATTGAAACGTTATTTGTTTATTGGTTAAACACATTGAAACGTTATTTGTTTATTGGTTAAACCAATTGAAACGTTATTTGTTTATTGGTTAAACACATTGAAACGTTATTTGTTTATTGGTTAAACCAATTGAAAACGTTATTTGTTTATTGGTTAAACCAATTGAAACGTTATTTGTTTATTGGTTAAACCAATTGAAACGTTATTTGTTTATTGGTTAAACCAATTGAAACGTTATTTGTTTATTGGTTAAACCAATTGAAACGTTATTTGTTTATTGGTTAAACCAATTGAAACGTTATTTGTTTATTGGTTAAACCAATTGAAAACGTTATTTGTTTATTGGTTAAACCAATTGAAACGTTATTTGTTTATTGGTTAAACCAATTGAAAACGTTATTTGTTTATTGGTTAAACCAATTGAAAACGTTATTTGTTTATTGGTTAAACCAATTGAAACGTTATTTGTTTATTGGTTAAACCAATTGAAAACGTTATTTGTTTATTGGTTAAACCAATTGAAACGTCATTTGTTTATTGGTTAAACCAATTGAAACGTCATTTGTTTATTGGTTAAACCAATTGAAACGTTATTTGTTTATTGGTTAAACCAATTGAAACGTTATTTGTTTATTGGTTAAACCAATTGAAACGTTATTTGTTTATTGGTTAAACCAATTGAAACGTTATTTGTTTATTGGTTAAACCAATTGAAACGTTATTTGTTTATTGGTTAAACCAATTGAAACGTCATTTGTTTATTGGTTAAACCAATTGAAACGTTATTTGTTTATTGGTTAAACCAATTGAAACGTTATTTGTTTATTGGTTAAACCAATTGAAACGTTATTTGTTTATTGGTTAAACCAATTGAAAACGTTATTTGTTTATTGGTTAAACCAATTGAAAACGTTATTTGTTTATTGGTTAAACCAATTGAAAACGTTATTTGTTTATTGGTTAAACCAATTGAAAACGTTATTTGTTTATTGGTTAAACCAATTGAAACGTTATTTGTTTATTGGTTAAACCAATTGAAACGTTATTTGTTTATTGGTTAAACCAATTGAAACGTTATTTGTTTATTGGTTAAACCAATTGAAACGTTATTTGTTTATTGGTTAAACCAATTGAAACGTTATTTGTTTATTGGTTAAACCAATTGAAACGTTATTTGTTTATTGGTTAAACCAATTGAAACGTTATTTGTTTATTGGTTAAACCAATTGAAACGTTATTTGTTTATTGGTTAAACCAATTGAAACGTTATTTGTTTATTGGTTAAACCAATTGAAACGTTATTTGTTTATTGGTTAAACCAATTGAAACGTTATTTGTTTATTGGTTAAACCAATTGAAAACGTTATTTGTTTATTGGTTAAACCAATTGAAACGTTATTTGTTTATTGGTTAAACCAATTGAAAACGTTATTTGTTTATTGGTTAAACCAATTGAAAACGTTATTTGTTTATTGGTTAAACCAATTGAAACGTTATTTGTTTATTGGTTAAACCAATTGAAACGTTATTTGTTTATTGGTTAAACCAATTGAAACGTTATTTGTTTATTGGTTAAACCAATTGAAACGTTATTTGTTTATTGGTTAAACCAATTGAAAACGTTATTTGTTTATTGGTTAAACCAATTGAAAACGTTATTTGTTTATTGGTTAAACCAATTGAAAACGTTATTTGTTTATTGGTTAAACCAATTGAAACGTTATTTGTTTATTGGTTAAACCAATTGAAACGTTATTTGTTTATTGGTTAAACCAATTGAAACGTTATTTGTTTATTGGTTAAACCAATTGAAACGTTATTTGTTTATTGGTTAAACCAATTGAAACGTTATTTGTTTATTGGTTAAACCAATTGAAACGTTATTTGTTTATTGGTTAAACCAATTGAAACGTTATTTGTTTATTGGTTAAACCAATTGAAACGTCATTTGTTTATTGGTTAAACCAATTGAAACGTTATTTGTTTATTGGTTAAACCAATTGAAACGTTATTTGTTTATTGGTTAAACACATTGAAACGTTATTTGTTTATTGGTTAAACCAATTGAAACGTTATTTGTTTATTGGTTAAACCAATTGAAACGTTATTTGTTTATTGGTTAAACCAATTGAAAACGTTATTTGTTTATTGGTTAAACCAATTGAAACGTTATTTGTTTATTGGTTAAACCAATTGAAACGTTATTTGTTTATTGGTTAAACCAATTGAAACGTTATTTGTTTATTGGTTAAACCAATTGAAACGTTATTTGTTTATTGGTTAAACCAATTGAAACGTTATTTGTTTATTGGTTAAACCAATTGAAACGTTATTTGTTTATTGGTTAAACCAATTGAAACGTTATTTGTTTATTGGTTAAACCAATTGAAACGTTATTTGTTTATTGGTTAAACCAATTGAAACGTTATTTGTTTATTGGTTAAACCAATTGAAACGTTATTTGTTTATTGGTTAAACCAATTGAAACGTTATTTGTTTATTGGTTAAACCACATTGAAACGTTATTTGTTTATTGGTTAAACCAATTGAAACGTTATTTGTTTATTGGTTAAACCAATTGAAACGTTATTTGTTTATTGGTTAAACCAATTGAAACGTTATTTGTTTATTGGTTAAACCAATTGAAACGTTATTTGTTTATTGGTTAAACCAATTGAAAACGTTATTTGTTTATTGGTTAAACCAATTGAAACGTTATTTGTTTATTGGTTAAACCCAGTGAAACATTAAACAGCCGCGCCACGTCACGTTATTTTCTACTCCCAAATAAAGGCCCCATGCCCCATATACACAAGGCCCTAAGATCGATACCCATGAAAACGCGAGTGCGATGCGCATAAAAAATTTTAAATTTTTTTCTCGACTTCGTTGACCAACATTAAAACTTCCACTCGAAATTTCCCTCGGTCAATAGTTTATAATGTCGATGAGCTTCGAATTCGAAGTTCCGTAGTTCGGCTCGGCTCGGCTCGGCTCGGCTCGGCTCGGCTCGGCTCGGCTCGGCTCGGCTCGGCTCGGCTCGGCTCGGCTCGGCTCGGCTCGGCTCGGCTCGGCTCGGCTCGGCTCGGCTCGGCTCGGCTCGGCTCGGCTCGGCTCGGCTCGGCTCGGCTCGGCTCGGCTCGGCTCGGCTCGGCTCGGCTCGGCTCGGCTCGGCTCGGCTCGGCCTATATTGATTTTTTTCAAAATTAAATCATATAAATGCAATCGGAACCAGCATACCAAATTTCGTCGAAATCGGAAACAAAAATATTTTTTTTGACAAATATGAAGAACGACGTCACATAGAGAAACTGCCATTTAAAATAAATCTCTTTATTAAATGATAATAAAGAATTGACACTATGTATTCGTTAATTTCCATAAATTTAGACAAAAAGTAATAACTTTAATAACTATGAGTTGTGCTCCTCTTAAAACATTTTACGTTTGGAATGCGGGATTACACGGAATATACTTATCGCTCTTCGGAGATCTTCAAAATATATAATCTCCAGTTCTAGTGGTCGTACGAAGTTCGTTTTAGGCTCATTCGAAAGCTCTTTTCTCACACAATAAAGTTACCATTAGATTTAAAATAAAATGGTTGTGATGCTGCAACGCTACTTTATAACTTAATTAATTGATTGTGTTTATTTGTGCATAATTATTACGTTATATAACTGTATATAACCAGTTAATAATACATATATACGTCGTCAAATATACTGCAAAAGTTTATAACTATTAATTTCACAATCGAAACATTTCAAATAACAGTTTAATAACGCAAATTGAATAAAAATCTATTTTAAATCACCACCGTCCACATCCCTGCGCCGTCGTCCAGCGCTATTGGCCGCCACGACCTCAACCCACCCCTCAGACACAGACCCACGACCCGGACCAAGGCGATGGAAAGCCGAGCCCTCACCCACCCCAGTAGTTGTGTGTTGTGATGCAACATATATTAATTACGGTAAAATATGCCTTGCAGATTTTGTTCAAGTTATGATTTCTCGGCAGCTTTCAAGAGTTTGCCAAACCAAATGGTAACTTTGTTCTCTGAGAAAAGATCTTTCGAATGAGCTTCGTACGATTTTAGAGACTTGAAGTTGTCTTATAAACTGACCAGTTGTAGGTCCAATATATATTATAAGTGTGTGATCTTGCTTGTGGAGACATCCAATTGGCACCACTGAGGGCATAAATTGAATGTAAACCCCAAACTTCATCGCATTTACCGATATCGCGATATATCGGAGCCAGTGTCTTCTATCCCAAATATCTCGAAAACAACTAAGCAAAATAATATGGGAAAACGGTTTCCATATTGAGATTCAGCATGATAAATTCTGCATCATAGAGGATATGCGCTACCTTATATATTGCTATATGTGCTACCTTATAAGGGGATGGAGGGCTAGATATAATTGACAGACATTATTAGACTTACATATTAACAGACAGATTTTGCGCGGGAAGGTTCAAACTTTAAAGGCAATTATCTCAGAATTCCATTTTTCATTTTTAACAGTACAGTATAGCTGATTTTAATCAAAATAATTAAAATAAATTAATTATTTTTTTTTAATTAGCTAATTAAAAATTATATAAGATAGATTTTGTAGAGTCGATCATGCTGAATCCAAAAAAGTTGATTTCAAGAAATTTGGACCAAGGTTGACGGACTAGTTAGTCTTTTTAGTTGAGGTTCTGTTTAAAAAAAATACCAAATTAGCAACCAAAGTATACAAATTTGTGTAATACTTTGGATAATGTTTTTGTGGTATACATTTTATAGAATACTTTGGATGACATGTATCTCAAAGTATACACATTTGTTACCCAAAGTATACCGAAAATGAAAAATTAATCAATGCCAATTCTCCCAATATCTATTTTTAATCAATATATATACCAGTATACCATACTCAGAAACAATAACTCATTTATTTATACCGGTACCCCTACCCAAATATACGTATACAAATACACGGCAATAGTAGTTATTAGTCTTACGTCCTAGCCATGTAATACATGTGTATATGGGTGGATGAATTATCAATGCGAAAATTAGTCTATGCTAGTTTTTAGAATTCCTGATTGGGTAGGTATGAAAGCCAAGAAAAGTCTCATCATTATCGTTGTAACAATCAAAATGAATTTCTCGCCTATCACCTACTTTTCCTCCGTCTCTAACAATACCTGGTAGATCTACTTCTTCAGCTTCAGATTGCTTGCCACCTTTGATACATGTCCTTCTATCAACCTGGATATATTTAGGAGTAAACAATGAACTGGATAGATGGCGTAACTCATACCTTAGCGATTGCCCTAATATTAACTCAACACTATGAATATCTCGGAGTCCATAAACTTTACGCGGACTTTCGTCATCGTTGCCGATATTTACTACCTCTTCAGCACTTAAATAGAAAAACACTTTCGAGCTTTCACGCAACTTGGTTCTACCAGAAAGTTCAAAGAAGTCATAGGCACTGTTAATGACTTTACCTTTCAACTCCAGGCGATCCATTTCCCGTTTTATAAGGGAACCTAACCCATCCTTTTATAAGGGAACCTAACCCATCCGGGGCGCCTTTTCCATGGACCGTTTCGAAGAAATGATAGACTATGTTTATGTCCAAATTATCTGAGAGAGAAACCATATCATTCAAAGCAAAGCGACTCTTGTACTGATTGGCAGCACCATCAGACCACCTTATAAACTTATCAACAAAGTGACCCTCTTGACGCAGGTACTGACGCAGGTACTGACGCAGGTACTGACGCAGGTACTGACGCAGGTACTGAACTATTTTTTGAATGACAAGTAGAACAAAATAATGATTGTGATGTTGTTTGCTGTCCGATATAAATGCCATGTTAATAGATTGACCAGCTGCTGTTAAGTAAATTCTAACGGGGTGAATTGTGATTTGCAATTTGTTCCAATGTGCTTGTTGAATTTCATTGTGACGGTATCTCAGGAAAATCCATCCAAACTAAAACCTGACCCTCCTGCTGATATTGAGAAAGATAACGGCGAGCCTCATACTGGTGTGAAATAAATGCCGCGAAATAAATGTAAAATCAATGATTTAATAATTAACAAGGTTGTCGCTATCAATTTCAATTTCATTTAAAACCCACCTGTTGCTCTCTTTCTCTTTTACCCATGATTTGTATTTTAATTTTGAGTTTGCTATTGTATGATAAAGATGAAATAATTTGATCGCTACAACAAACTGGATCAGCGTGAATTTTGTAGCAATCAACGGGTTGGCAGGCGCACCCACTATCTGATTTCATACGAGAGTTAAAAGCGAACTCGTTGTTAGGCAAATTGCATACTTTCAATCTTCGACCCACAGCAACCATTGCCTCGAGCTTGAATCGAAAACAAACAAACACGACTATCTGATCCTTTGATCTTTCTAACACACGATGGTTTACATGACCAGAAGGAAGAGAAACCGAGTGGAAATGATGGGTATTTCGTCTTAAAAATGGTGAAAGCTTCTCTAGCAGTGATTGCAAGAGCACGAATAATGCGTTTCTTGGATGGTAAAGCTCTCGAAATCTCATCATCATTTTAAAATAGACGTCTTGGATTTTCTTGAATTACAGCTACGCCATATAAACATTCTGTTGAAGCCAAACTTTTGACAAATTGTTTGCCAAGATTTTCCCTCCTTGTGCATTTCTGCTATTAACTTCTTCTTAGACTCTCATTATCACTCTCGTTATTTTAATGTTCTAGATAGAGAGATATTTATCTAGAACATTAAAATAATGATATTTTCTTTTTGATTATTACTGCTGCAGGACAGCTATCAGCTAGGCAATAAGTAGGCCTAATTGTTTAGTTTCATTATCAACGTCAAGAATAATGGGGACAAGGATGGCCCAACATATTGTTTAGTGTTTAGTGCAGTGTTCCAGTGTTGTATACTTTGTATACATTTTCTACATTTCATATTTATTAAAAATGATGTATACTTTGGAAAAATATGGTGATTCTTTGTGTGTATACTTTGTATAATTTTATGTATACTTTGTAACAAATCACATCACATTTCCAAAGTATTCACCACCATTACCTAAAACTTTCTCTATTAATGGAGCATAATTCAAAGTCAAAGTATTCTTGCCGATTGTAGTTAGAATATTCGATATCTCCGCGAAATTCTGCATCGTTTGGTGGGTCAGTTGATATAAACCCGAGTTTTCTTCCTAAATATTTTATATGAATTAATATGGATCCAAAGTATACAAGTTTATATCCTTTGGCAACTTCGAGAAGATGAATTGTTCCTGTTTTGAATTAGAGTCAATATCATGACAAATTGTATACAACATTCAAATCCTGAATTACCGGCTTTCAAATGAGCTATCATGCATGTGCACACTATGTTCACACGAAGTGTCATGCGCCATTAAAAAATGTTATTCTTTACCAACAATTTACTTTTATTGTATCCCCTATCGTTTACTATGCACAATTTGACGAATAATACCTGGAGTATGTCTTTGATGTGTCTAAAATTGTCAGACAACACTTCCAGAATACAATATAAACATAAAAGACCCGAGTTGTTTATCTTGGTCCTGAATGAAAAGAAAGCAAAATTGCTATATAAAAGTAATATTTTCCAAAGTATACCATTTGGTAGACACAAAGGGGGTGATATTTGTCTGTATCATAAGGGGTGTTAGTTTTATCACATTTTAATGATTCTTAACAGAAGCGGAATATAAAAACATTTCGAATGAGCCCTGGTTCACGAAAATTGGTTGAAAACTTCAAAAGTTATGAGTATTTATATAGAAAACATGTAAGTGCAACGCTTTTTTTAAACAGGGCCTTAAATTATCAATTCCACTGCCAGCCGCTAGTGGAGGCCAAATTATCAATTCCACTGCCAGCCGCTAGGGGAGGCCAAATTATCAATTCCACTGCCAGCCGCTAGGGGAGGCCAACAATTTTCAAATTTACGTTTTGAGACTATTTGGCCTTCCAGACATAGGCTGGCGGCGATAAAATTGTTATATTAAACTATAACCCAAAGTAATGGTCATTTCAATTTCAAAAAAAGTGGCTAGGTGGGAGTACCCCCACCCCACATGCTTAAAAAAGAATGTACACTGTAAAAAAAATCACCCTGTCACCATAAAACTTTCGCACATTTTCTTCCTTTTGACTTTTGAGAATTATATTCAATTCAGTACCAATTCAGTACGGCAAAGAAACGATTATGAAGCTTATCAGGAAGATATATTAATATGGCGCTTGAAAATAACCAATTTTGGTAACAAACTTCTAAAAGCGAAACACGAGTCTCTGATAGCGGTGCAAGTATCCCCGGAATGCGGGTCTGGCCACAAATATCAGATACATTAATTAATAAAATCTTTAATTACTAAGTATTTGAGACAGGGGGGGGGGGGGGGGGGGGGGGGACTGGACGCAAAACCAGCCTTGGCGAATTAATATCCCGCCTCAATGTTAATTTCGCAATTTAGGTTTAGGGAAAGGAGCAGGTTACAACCAAAACAATAAACTAAACACAATACAACAGGTTACAGTTTTATTTTTGGGAGTAATCAGATATTATTTGCGTCGAATTTCCCTGGAGAAGGATGAATTTTTATTGCGTCCAGTCCCCCCCCCCCCCCCCCCCCCCCTATCTGAAGTATTTAGAGCGCCGATAAATTAGCATAATGTATTCGCGAGTACCGACTGTCGGACTGTATGCTTGTGGCAACGATGTGCAGACTGAACTACATGTGTTACGAGACTGTCAGCTTACAGATGGTGTCCGTTCTCATTATTAACTGGTGCAACTTTAATTCCTCACAAACTATATTTGAAAATGATTCTAAAACTGTATGCGACGTAATTACAGATATATTTGCTGTTTTATATTAATCCCTTTGTTTCATAATATTTATCTTTATATGTTTTTATAACAATAATAATGTAATTTCAGTTTCAGATTAATTTCAGTCAATATATTATATACCGGATCGGTATATATAATATAATATATTATATTATATATTATTATATTAAATTATATATATTAATATATTATATAATATAATATATATATCAACTGGCCGTAACCTTGAAAATTTTTATTTTTCACAAAACTATGTAAATTAAATAGAGTATTATTATAAACGAACGAAGAAAAATGTTCTTTCGGCAACTACCAATATTACCAAGTCAGCTACCGCGCTTCCGGTATCCAAGCCACCGCAGCTATTCTTAAACAAGAAAAGATAAATTACGAAGAAGGATTCCAATTCTTTTAACAAGACAAAACTTTGAACTTCCAGCTACTTTCTAGGTACCGGTACTAACTAATATTTAAATGGAATAGCAACGTGGGACCGGTTAGTTATTGTCATAGACACTTATTATTAACTGTTTACTGTTCCATTATCGTTGTCGCTGGTCATACGGAATTAATTACTACCAGTTCTTATTCTCTCTTCCGCGCTGCTGTATGACACCTATTGCTTTGTACTCTGGGACAACCGACTTACGTCACAATGTAATATCTTCTACCCAGTAACCAAAGTTGCCCGACCCCTGGCAGATTCTGTCCGACTTCAGTTTGTCTGTTAATCCCGCAACTTTCGAGGACAATGAGGTGAGATGTTGGTAAGCAGAGATCCTGTCACCTAGCAACCGGAGAAGCAGTCGGATAACGTCCCGCCCATCCGGTGTCAGTCCGAATTGGGTAGCGTGTCCGTCTACCAGGAGGGACAGCCAATGGAGTGCGGCCTCCGCTGTGATTAGTTGCTCGGACTCAGCTGTGATTGGTTGGTCGGAGTACGTGAATGCAGCCAATAATAGGGGAATCATATCGAGGACCATTGGGAAAGGAATCCGGTGGATCTGGCGCAGCATCGGTTGACGATTAAACCGCAGCGCCAATAGAGAGTGGAGCAGCGCGGCTCGCTGATACGACACGCCACACTGCGGACGCCACCAGAGCGGCGCCTCAGTCTCCAATACACCAACGATATCGTCATCCCAGGTCATAATGGCCCGTAGCATAGCAACCAGAGACGCCTCCGATATCAGTCTGAGTTTCTCCAGACACTTTTGTAGTAGAGAAACGTCTTTGTGTCGGAGGGCCGAGGATATTAACGCGGGACAAACAGACTCCGCTACTACCCCGGTGTCTAGCAACCGCGATATACAGTCGGGTCGCCACGCAGATGTTTCATCGGTTCCCACAGCAACAAGACTTCCAACAGCAGATTGGATTGGGTTTTTTATAATAAAGTCGACACAGTTAACGTAATCAGTTAGGCTACCGGTACCGATCGGCTGAACTACGCTCTCGGTTGATGTCCACACCTCGTTCTCGGAATCTAAGGGAGTACCGGTACCGGAGTGAGTCTCTAGCAGCGTCATCATTGGCCCTTGTTCTGTAATCTGTCTGGATGAGACTATGTCTCTCAGGGTAATCCTGGACAAACAAAGCTTACACTATGACGATTCAGAACTATTTACTCTACTCTGCCGTGCAATTACTGCTCTATACTGTATAAAATATATTATAATTTTTAATTATTTTTGCATTCCCAAATATGGTGCTTCACCTTAACCTTCTTAATTTTTCGGTATATTTCTGAATTTATCACCTCTTTTTTTTTAAACTTTTATACACTTGCCTAACCGAAACACGTTTTTAGCCTGACAGAATTATATAATTGTGATTATATAATTTGAACTACAAACCGAAAGAAAATAATTGTATCTAATTTAGTTTATGTACGTAATTTGCACTCTGCCTTACCATACAGTATATAATTTTCTTAATGGTTGTGTTTATATCTACTTATATGTCGGTATGTCTATACTTTACTTCGTTTGTCAAATAAATAATTCCAATTCCATAGGTAGGCCTACTGACTGACAGGTACAAGTTACTACCATCTGACAGTCTGACCATGGCCTACAATATATGATATAGGTACGGTACGGTACTACTACCGTCAACCGTATAGGCCTATACTGCTATACAGCTATACATGGCCTACTACATACAGTACTATATCATGTATTGTATATACAGCTATATTATACGGATATAACTTTTGCGTAGAGGTATAGCCTACATAGAGGCTACATGTAGGTATGTGTAGCCTACATGTAGATGCACGTGTAGGGTGAATGTAGGTAGGTGTAGGTAGGTCTTTAAAAACAACAATGATGAATGAATAGGACTACACGGGGTACCCGGACCCGAACTTCCTCGATGAGATGCGAATGCGGCGAACGGGGGTGGTACCCGGAACAACCACGAAGAGATGCGCATATGGCGGGCGGTGGTACCCGAAACAACCAGGAGGAGATGCGAATACGTCGAATGGGGGTCCCCTGAATACCCACGAGACGGAGCCTATCAATACTACAGTACTGACAAAGGAAAAAAACGACTGAACGATATACCGATACATACTGTAGATTTTATGATCCTGCGGGTTCAGGCATGGAGGCTAATGACTTTGTATGGGCCGAACGGCCCGAACCTGATGTTTCCAGTCAAGGAGAAATCGACTAACAGTTAGGGTTAGAGCTCGTCGTCGGTGTCCATGAGGGTCTGAGGATGAGTGGGTAATTCAACAAAACGCTAACAATGATACCGGACTGACTGATTGAACCAGAGTGGCGATGGTAGTCGCTGATGTATATATATTATATATATCATGTATTGATTGTTAGTAGATATTTTTTTTATAGTATTTGTTTATTAAATTGTCTTCAATGTCTATATTGATAATATTGTGTGCTGTGCTGATTTTACTTATTTTTCATTTTATAAATCTTGCTGTGGCCGTTTTAATCTACTAAACTGCCGTATCAATTTCATGATATTTTAATGGATATGCAATTTAACTTCTTCTTTCTATTAACGTTCAATGCAATCAAATATAACTGTAACTGTGTAAAGCTATTGACTTTCGTGTTATTGTTTTGCTGTTACTTCGAGATGGGATTTGAATCCCATCGGATTACTGATTAATTCCCATCATCGAGATGGGAATACTTTATAATGAAACAGTGTGGTGGTCCGCGGGATAGTGGGAAGGGATGGGACTGTTGCTGGTTGGTGGAATGTGACTGCCTGAAAAATTAAAACAAACAAAACTTCCAGACTTCTATATTTTTACTTTCAAAACAAAACGTCCAAAACATTTCAATGCTGAAGTACTGTTCAAGTCCCATGGATGTATGGTTGATAAACAGATAAAGAGGGGCAGAGGGGGGTCAGGGTTTCTGGTAGACTATCTGACTATAGTCCCCGCGATGATGGCTGTTCTTGTTTAGGTTACTCTTACTCAATAAACATATAAATCAGAACGAGTTAATCTAATGGAACGATGCCTTTCGTGTCGTTAGCATACTCCAATTTATTAGGGCATAATATTTATGATGAGTAAGGGACTTTAGTATAATCAGAACGCGATGTTTGATATTTATACAGTACTGCAGTATGCAGTAAAACCTGTTGTCTGACAGCAGACAGGTCTGCAGTTTGATGTACCGTATTGTACCGTGGAGATCAGAGATTATTGCCATACATCCTGATTGACGACCGTGTATCACGTTACTGCAAGTTGACACATAAATTACATTAATATCTATGGGACTACACCTACCTACATTCACCCTACACGTGCACCTACATGTAGGCTACACACACATACCTACATGAAGCCTCTATGTAGGCTATACCTCTACGCAAAAGATATACCCATATTATACAGCTGTAGTACTGTCTGATTGTAGCAGTGTAGTACATTAGTATTTCAGTATATATAGATATAGCATAGGCCTAGTAGGTCATGGTAGGCTACTACTGCACTGTACAGCTGTACTACAGTGCTGCAGTGCTGTACAGTACCAAGTGCTGCAGTGCTGTAAACACACATAAATTCAAATGGCAGCGATTTTTTATGTCCTTTTATTTGACTTTTTTTGTCATTTTTTTTTACGAATTGTGCATAATGACTTTTGTTGTCCTTTTAATGACTTTTATTGTCCTTTTAATGACTTTTTATGTATGTATTTCTTCAAACTGTCAGACTGCTGATTTCTGGACTGTCAGACAGTTGATTTCACTATGCCTGTGCCAAAACATTCCATGATTCCATGATTTATAGACTATGAGATAGATTTCCATATGCGCCTGTGGTAAAAAGACTCTATATTTAATAGTTTGTGGTTGTTGTCGATAATCGATTACCACATGACGTAGCAAAACACTCATTTTATAGCCAAAAACAATTACCAATTGATGGAAAGGAGCAGGTTAAGGCCGAGTTTTCTAACCAAAACAATAACAGTCACTTTACCAAATCAGGGAAAGGAGCAGGTTACAGAGACGGGATTTTCTAACCAAAACAATAAACGATCACTTAACTAATTGAGGGAAAGGAGCAGGTTACAGAGGCGGGATTTTCTAACCAAAACAATAAACGATCACTTAACTTATTGAGGGAAAGGAGCAGGTTACAGAGGCGGGATTTTCTAACCAAAACAATAAACGATCATTTAACTAATTGAGGGAAAGGGACAGGTTACAGAGGCGGAATTTTCTAACCAAAACAATAAACGATCATTTAACTAATTGAGGGAAAGGGGCAGGTTACAGAGGCGGGCCTTTCTAACCAAAACAATAAACGGTCACTTTACCAATTCAGGGAAAGGAGCAGGTTACAGAGGCGGGATTTTCTAACCAAAACAATAAACGATCATTTAACTAATTGAGGGAAAGGAGCAGGTTACAGAGACGGGATTTTCTAACCAAAACAATAAACGATCATTTAACTAATTGAGGGAAAGGAGCAGGTTACAGAGACGGGATTTTCTAACCAAAACAATAAACGATAACATTACCAATTGAGAGAAAGGAGCAGGTTACAGAGGCGGGATTTTCTAACCAAAACAATAATAAACGATAACATTACCAATTGAGGGAAAGGAGTAGGTTACAGAGGCGGGATTTTCTAACCAAAACAATAAACGATCACTTAACTAATTGAGGGAAAGGAGCAGGTTAAGGCCGGATTTTCTAACCAAAACAATCAAGCAATCAAAACCAAAACCAAAACAGTCACTTTACCAAATCAGGGAAAGGAGCAAGGTTATCCGTAACACTACTCAGACAGTAGTCATGATCCATTATTGATTATAAAACTAATACAGTAATAGGCCTAAATTATGTGAAAGGTATATCCACATTTTCCACAATCCTGCAATCCAGTTTGGCCTATCAATTATTTAAAATTTATTAGCACAACCGGTAGGCCTACCATTACCGTATTTAAATGGTAAGGCTACACAGTAGGCCTACCATTACCGTATTTAAATGGTAGGCTACACAGTAGGCCTATAGCAGTACCGGTGCCGGTACCGGTACTAAAATACAGAAATACCTGCTTTATACCTACATCTGTACATACAATACAGCAAAATAGTGCTATATATACTATAATACCGGTACTAGCCTGAGAGAACAGCAGTAGAGAAACCGGTAGCATGGAACCTAACATTAGACTTTTGGAGGACATAAAAAATAAAAAAAAGGACAAAAAAAGGATTTAAACGGACAATAAAAATTATTGCGAATTCAAATTATGCAGACGACAGACAGAAAAGTAGACCTATAACAAAATAAGTGACAGCGTGAAAACCAGTAGGCCTACCGTACTGTGAACTGATACAGTGATAGGCTGATAGGGTAGGGCTGTAGGGCCTAACCACTGAAAAATAACAGGGTAAATCTTTTCGACCTACGCGTAGGCCTACGCACGCGTAGTTCGCAACATTGGGTCATATATCACCAGTTTCAGAGTTTTAACAATAACTACGCGTAGGTGCTACGCGTAGCTACGCGTAGGTCCTACGCGACCTACGCGTAGGTCCTACGCGACCTACGCATAGGTGCTACCCATAACTATGCCTATACGTCGTTTATCATTAGTAGGCTTATACATATTCCAAGCGGTTCAGCACTAAAATAAGACACAATACGGTATGTTCAATAAACAACCCACAACCATCAAATGCTTTCAACAGTAATGTATCCTATACCTGTATACTCTATATAGAGGAATACGCTAAGACTACATATTCTTCACTTCATGCGTTGCGGGCGGTAAAATGTGTTAATAATTAATGGTTAGAGTTCAAAAATAGTTTACAAAGGAAATAGGCCGATGGTTCTTATCGATTCTCTATGCTTTTTATTGCCTTTGTTCACGATAGGGCAAGGATATACAGTATTTAATATGTTAACCCCTTGACAAGGGAAGGGGGAGACTAAAAGACAAAGATACTTGAATCATGAGACGTGAATTTTAAGTTTACTTTTTATTCATCCTCTGTGTTTGTATGTGAAAGAGCCGAATATAATTTATTACCAGTGCTGTATGTAGAGATATGAGTTTCCGATTCTGTTATTACATTTGTCTGATAATCACATACCTGACATATACCGATACTTGCCTAACAACTCAACGAAAATGAAAATCTACTACTCAACTGAACAAAAAAACTCAACTGAAATGAAAAATCATTGTTATCAAGACTGCTACGCGTAGCACCTACGCGTAGTTTCAAAATACCTACGCGTAGTTCCAAAATAACTACGCGTAGTTTTAAAACACCTACGCGTAGTTGTTAAAAAGGCAGTAAGTCTGGCCCTACCGGTAAATGACAGGAATGGAAGTTACAAACTACGCGTAGGTCGAAAAGATTTACCCAAATAACAGACTGATACCAGATACTGATAGGATACCGGTAGTGTTAGTAAGCATAAGCAAAGCATACACCTGTACACTACACTGACAAGTCCCTAAAAGGTGCCACCAGCCACCCTGCTCCATAGCCCGGGAAATTCAAATGATAGAAAGACGCAGTGAATTAATATATTTTTGGCGGTTGATTCAAATTGTCATCTTTCCATTACAACTGTACACAGTCTGACAGTGTATGTACTGTACATGTACGTACCATACAGTGTACAACTGCTGAACTGCGACTGTCTGACTGTAGCAGTGTAGTTTTGCACTACCAGACTATGTCATATTATTAGTATAGTATTATAGTATATATTATATTATATAGTATAGTATTATATAGTATTATCATAGTATTATGAAAGGAGCTAGGTCAGTATGGTGTCGTCGCGTTTCGGCAACTGTCGCGATTCGGCAACAGTCGCGTTTCGGCAAAAAAAGTTGCGTTTCGCAAAAAAGATGCGTTTCGCAAAAAAAAAGTCGCGTTTCGGCAAAAAGGTGCGATTCGGCAAAAAAGTTGCGTTTCGGCAAAAAGTTGCGTTTCGGCAACAGTCGCGATTCGGCAAAAAAGTTGCGTTTCGGCAAAAGGTTGCGTTTCGGCAAAAGTATTTCTTTATTGCAGGAGAATACACTATACTATCAACAATACAAGTAAAAGTGAAAAGTGAAACAAGCAGGACATTATAAATATACAACACTATAGCACTTTCGTTCGTTAGTTGCAATGCTAATAAAAGTTTAACTTCCCTGCCCTGGAATAGTGTTGTATAGGATACTCTGTACGTCGTCGTGTTAACCATGAATTTTGGTGAGGCCCAGAAAGTCCCAAGTAAGAGGCTTTCTGGGCAGGTTCGTACAATTAAAGATGGTGATATAAATATTGTGTACAGATGGGGACTTAAGAAAATACACGGTGGAGTAGAGTACCGCGCCTGTGCCCATTGCAGGAAAGTAAAAGAGGCCGCTTTCCTAAAACGTAAAGATTTTGTAAAATAGCAGTTTCCTGTTGCATTTATTGTTACATAAATCATAAAACACCTAACGGTAGTTCAATTCAAAACCTAAATAATGCACTAAAATTAAACTGCAAAGCACAATTGAACATAATAAATCAAAACCAAATAAATACATTACAGTACGTGCTAATTTGAGCAAGCGAACATACATTAACTTGATTATTGATAGTAACAATGTGTTGGCAAGCTGTATTTATCGAGGTGTTTGTTATTATACATTTATTATAGGAAGGGATCTAGGGGTCTTAACCTCGAATTATAAGTTTATTTTACCGAAAATTACTTATCTTCAACTTATAACATGGAGGGATTAGTCCTACAATTGCGCCAATAAAAGATACGTTATTTTCGGTAAAATAAACTTATCATTCGAGGTTAAGACCCCTAGATCCCTTCCTATAATAAATGTATACATTAACTTGCCAGTTTGGGGAAGCTAATATATTTAACTTGCCAGTTTGGGCAAGCTAAATAGATAACTTGCCCATTTGGGCACGCTAATATATTTAACTTGTCAGTTTGGGCATGCTAATACATTTAGCTTGCCAGTCATGCATTGCAGTCATGTAGTCTTGCATAGTCGACCTATGATGATGTAAGCCGACCAGCCGACCACTTGCGACTTACCTTCAGTTCACTCACTGGGTCGAATAGTCACATTTATACATGACCCAAGAGTGGTTGGAACT
Source organism: Nemertoderma westbladi (assembly GCA_032718475.1). Lineage (NCBI taxonomy): Eukaryota > Metazoa > Xenacoelomorpha > Nemertodermatida > Nemertodermatidae > Nemertoderma > Nemertoderma westbladi. Next base: position 78,173 of record JAUCBJ010001570.1, on the reverse strand, counting down.
TGGCCTAACTTAAATACTTCATATGTTTAAACTAGACGACTTCTAGCGATCCTCCATAAGTCACCTGTGGTCGGCTGTTCGGCTTTCATATATAATAGGTAACACATACACAATAATTCAAATAGATATTAAATATATAATTAATATAGTAAATAACTTTCCAACAAAAGTCCCCCCCCCCCCCCCCCCTCCCTGTCTGGGCGATTTGGTAGTGCGAAATTAATTCCATACAAATAAATTAAATAATAATAATACTGCATAATTGACATAGAGAAATACCAGTACAATTTTAATAATTGAATTCAACCCCGTTCTAACATCTTGGAATTTATCTATATCTTTTGCCGAAACGCAACTTTTTGCCGAAACGCAACTTTTTTTGCCGAAACGCAACTTTTTGCCGAAACGCAACTTTTTTTGCCGAATCGCGACTTTTTGCCGAATCGCGACTTTTTTTGCCGAAACACATCTTTTTTGCCGAAACGCAACTTTTTTGCCGAATCGCGACTGTTGCCGAAACGCTATGTAACCGTCAGTATAGGCTTCATAGTGTAGAAATAATTACCCATATTACATAGCCTACCCACAGTACTGCAACTGCAGTTTATGTACCGTACCATCTTTTAAGTCCGTCAATTCAATGCCAATTGACGGACAACCAAGACCATCTAAACAACAGGCCATGACAAGGACGTAGCCTTCAAAATTATCGTAGGCTGACTGCTGATTATGGTACCTAAACGGTGCTTAACTAACAGCCTAAGCTATATACTGTTAGGCATTGGGGTTTGGAATAATCCATTTGTTTTAACATTGAATCCCCTTATGCCTTACTGCCTTTATGTATTATAAAACCATCGGAAATATCTGCAAATGCCGGCTCCATTGCTGTCTGAACGCTTCCGACAGTCCGATGTATCTGGACCCGAACAGCCGAGTTGCATCAAGATGTGATTAACGGAGGAATAAATACTACGGAATTGCTTGCTTGTCAGTACGATTCTATTTACTACACTGGGAATACGGCGGTCGGTCGGATCGTATTGCGGGCCACTGCCAAGTTCCTCATGCCTGACTCCGGCCTCCCACCTTGGAGTGCGGTGGGAAGAGTCCGACTTAAGTCGACGACTGGACGAATCGATGAGGATTGCGATCTGGGTTTAGCGGCGGCCCGGATCCTGGGATCGCCTGGGGGAAATAGTTGAATGTTGGGCAGACGTGTATCCCCCGAATTACGTTCTCCTGTTCTCTGCGACGCGAAAGTGTGAGGCGAATTCGTTGTCGAATTGGGTCGGAAGCTGTGGGAATTTTACTGTTCTACGGGAATAAACCGCAGCGGTCCGGCGACTACGGATGGATACTGGGATAAGCAAGTATTTCGATCGAGTTTCTCGTATTCTCGATGCTCGAGGCGGATAGAGAGTTGGTTGTGTTGGGCGGAGATACCGATAGCTGCATAGCTCCGATCTGTTTATAATTATGTTTTTTTGTTATTGTTATTTATTTATACTCGGAATTTGAGGAAGTCGACATTGATGAAGTAATGTAGCGCTTTATATTGGACATAAAATACCAGGTAGTATTCGAAGAGACCATGATGATACTTATTTTATGAATAATAATCATGGTATTTATTGGAGGACTACATTCGGGGAGGTTTAGTTATTCCTCCCGATTAGCCAATAGTCTTGTATTTTGTATTACATTTTTATATTTCTTATACAACAGGATGTAACGCCCTTGTCATCTTGTGTAAATCTGTATTTACAGCCGATATTTTTATATTATTAACAACTGGCTGACTGGGCTCAGCTACAGCTAGTGTCATATGATTATTTAAGCAAATGTTGTTCAATTCTATCAAACATATTATTAAATAATTGGTAAAACAATATAAAAACACACCAGATAAAGATACTGAGCTTATGGTAAAAAAGGCTAAACTTACAATTTCCAAATAGATTGTTCATTATAAATATATTTTTGATATATATATATAATATCTATTTGATTTCCAGATAGGGGGGGGATGAGTGAAACTGGACGCAATAAAAATTCATCCTTCTCCAGGGGAAATTGGACGCAAATAACAGCAATTTAATTTTAAATTTAATAACAATTTATTTTTTGGTTAAAATAACGTGCCACTGTAACCTGCTCCTTTCCCTAAATTGAGAATTTAACATTGAGGCGGGATATTAATTCGCCAAGATGGGATTTGCGTCCAGTCCCACCCCCCTCCTGTCTCTTGATTTCACTAGAAAATAGAATACATTGCATTTTACTGTTATAATTACTGTAATAAATAAGTAATGAATTTATTGTTTATTAAACCGTACTACTAAGCACGTTGAACTGGAGCTCTAACAATTCCCCCTAGTGGCAGACAGGAACTGTAAAAGTCTGTCTCACTGTCTGTGCGTAGGTTTTCTAATTAAGAAATGCTCGTAGGCTACTACTACCAAATTTCAGATGAATCTGATGGTTGGTTCTATAATTACTGCTATTTTTACGTTTCTGTCAATTCGCCCCCCTAGCGGCAGACAGAGGAACTGTCTGTGTATGACTGACTGATTGTGTGTAGAATTTATACATTTTTTATAGACTACATGTGTACCAAGTTTGGTTCCATTTCATCCATGATTGACCGACTTATTAGCGTTCAAACATTCCTGCCACAAACATAGCCAGAGGCAGCCACAAACAAATAAAAGCTGCAGGAACTCGAGCGATAATTAATTAATTATTAAATACTGTTTCAATTAAATTCTTACTATACGGGATACTTACTGTAAAAATCTGCGGGATACTTACTATAAAAATCTCAGGATATATAACACTGACTGACTGATAATTATCAAGGTTCAGGCACTTCCTGCCTGGCGATTTTGTTGAAATTTTACAAGTAAATTGCTTTGGTGGTTCATAATCGCGTTACAAAATATCAGATCAATTCAATGTGTGGTATTCGATATATTTCGTTTTTTTTGAAATTATTTTGTCGCGAAATTAAAAGCAATGGTAAAGTAACAACTCCTGCCTGAGCTGCTGCAGCAGCTAGCTGTGTAGGAATGGTTGAGTTCAGCGCTGCCTGAGATAGAATTCCATCAAGGCAGAATTTCTTGACTACACCCCTCCTGCTGCTGGCTGAGTCTACACATCCTTTATCAGCTCTCAGGGATAGACAGAAAATAGTTGAGTTGTCAATAAACAAAATAAAATATACCACTGCAATAGAATTATATTATTATTATTCCACGAATCATTGGGCTGATTATTTTGTATAGGATATATGTAGAATGTTCTTAAAAATAATATTCTTATTTTTTTTTATTACATAGGATTAGCATCATTTTTTAGCTGAAGCATTAATAGTGTAAATTTATTTAATTACATTTTAATACCATTACTACATTGGCATACTGTAAGATAAGTTTTAACATTTCTTACAAATAGTGGTGCGAGCATAAAACTCAAATCACGCAAATTTAAAAGAACCGGGTGTGTTGTCATAGCAAAGTTTCATTTTTTATTATGTGGGACGAGCCACAAAGTCAGCTAGCCCCACGCCTTATAGTTTAGACAATTGTTTAGTTTACTTACTGCTGACCGACAAGGTTTATTTGTAATAATCTTGTAAATAGGATTTTTCCCCGGGCTCCTTCCAGCCAGCTTGCTGGCTTTCTAATCTTGTTTTGTTGCCTAGTCTCAAGGAAAGAGAGTGTTACAGAGGCGAGCTTTTCTAACCAAAACAATAAAGGAGGTCCGCACAAAGCAGCAATCAATTTAATAGCATTTATGTAAAAACAACATCATCCATATCTTCTGTGCACAATTGTGACTCACGGCTGATAAAACTTGAAACAAGCAATAGAAATAATAAAAGCCGTCATGGCTTCTTGCACTAGTTAGCTGATACCGGTGCTAAGCGAAATACTATTAGTTTGCAAGATCTAGCCGACTTAGGTGGAAATGATGCTGTTGGTGGCATACAGATGACACCCGGCGACGACATCCTTCTTGGGCCCGACGGCAAACAGCTTGAGTCACATGGAAAAGTGCAGCTCATACTTAAACTGAATGATAAGCTGAATGAATGAATGATTAAACTGAATAATTGGACATAATAGATGCGATGGACGTTGCAAGGAAGTACAACAGACAACTATCCAAACCATTAACTTGTATGGAGAATGAAACAGATAACTTATAATATAATAATTAGTGTTTGACCTCCACAACATTATATGAAACGAATCGTTAGGAAGAGTTGACAATAAAACACGATATCGTTACCTACATGTACAGTATTGAAGGAATGGAGCTGATTACAGAATGCATTTATAGGTTTTTCATACTGTATAAATAAAATAGACAACTTTTCTACAGCATAATATTCTGATACCAAATACCGCTACTGATGGCCTAAGAGTACATCAGTAGAATTACACCGGTTCCCTGGAACCAAAATCTGAAGAAAAGAAACTGACAAAAAAAGTAAAAACAACACAAAAACGGATATGCTAAGTGATATATTGTATGATTATCATTCAATTACATAGTCTTAGTCTATTGAAGTATTCAATGATAACACAGATTTGAATTAACCGCCAAAATATAGGTGGCAGATCTGATCTGCCACCCTTTCCAGTAGAAATTGTGTGTCTTTCAATCATTTGAATTTCCCGGGCTATGGAGCAGGGTGGCACGTTTTAGAGACTTATGTCCCTACCCTGCGCTTGCCGCACCCTACCTACAGACCTAGTGAATTAGCTAGAGGGACTACACTAGTGTATGCTAGTGCTAGGGTGCTCAAAACAATTCTCAATTTCAACTCAGCTCAGCTCAGCTAAAAAATAATGAAAAAAACGAGCATTAATAAAGAACAACAACGAGCAATAATGATCAACAACTAGCAACAACGAGCATCAGTGAGCGACAATGAGCAATAACGAGAAAACACTCAAAAAACAATGAGCAACAACGAGCAATAATGAGCAACACTCAGAAAGAATGAGCAATAACCAGCAATAATGAGCAACACTCAGAAAGAATGAGCAACAACGAGCAATGATAAAGAACAACAACGAGCAATAACGAGCAACACTCAGAAACAATTAGCAACAACGAGGAATAATGAACAACAACGAGCAATAATGAGGAATGCAGTATTTTGCTTTTCGGGCTGGTGTTCAATCTTTTTCGAAATAATCAGGAACACCAGCAGTTTTCACAACCAGTTTGTCAGTAAGATTTAGGAAGTTGATAGACATTGCTCACAATGTTTTTGTCTTTGCATTTCCGTGCCGTAGTAATTCAAATTCTTCTGAATTCTCCTTTGTATGTGTTGTACAGTATCTTGGTCCGACCAAATCTAAACAAACAGGTAGAATTTATCTTCATTATTATTTTTCAGATACCCTTCGAACTAGTGGCAATGAGATTCGTAAATTCATCGGCCTTATTTTTGCGCAGGTCCGTTGCATTTCATTAACCTGATTAACATCAACAACACCAACTTTAGAATACTTTGGTCCCTTAGATTGCATTCTCTTACATTCTGTTCCTGAAAAACGATGATTAACATAGAGTGTACCATTGCTCTTTGGTTGACAGGACCTAAAATCTGTTATTCTAATTCTATTCCTCTAAGTCTGTTTCCGTTACCAATAAGATTTTACATAATTTCTTGTGGACAAGTAGACACCGTTGTTGCTCATTGTTGCTCGTTGTTTTTTTTATTAGTGCTCGTTGTTGTTCTTTATTATTGCTTGTTGCTCATTGTGGCTTATTGTCGTCATTGCTGTAGGCTTATGACCGGAGATCAGTCCTTTACTGTCCTTTACTTATCAACACGTTCGTTGGGCGTTCGCGCAGCACGAGGATCATTTATGAGATACAAATTTATATTGAGCGATTCCATTAAGACATTTAACCAAACCGCCAATAAATCAAAGAATAGGGGAAAGTTCCTCCCCTTCAACTCCCATCTTAATCAGCACCACCCCAACCCAAAGGCGCATAGAGGATTGATGAAAGGCAGGTATCAACACGAAATTTTTGTATTAAAAGTAATATATTAAATTTGTAAATTTGCAACCCAATTTGTAAGAAATATTAAAACTTACCTTATGCCGATAGTATTGATACTGGAATATTAATTTACCACGTCAACATCTCAACGAAATTATTTAGCTAATTATTCTAAAGAATCAAGATTAAATACTCAGCCAATTATTATGCAAGATAAACAATAAGCAAGCTGGCTTATTAGTCTGGCACATTACATTGCTACCTTTGAGTATTGGTGAGGTGGTTGGACTGGTTCCCAGCTACGCAAGGCAATAGCAGCCTGCCATTGACTAGGGGAGCTGGAAGTATAGAGTGACGGGGTATTTTAATAACTTAATTACGTTTAGATCAATTAAAATCAAATTTCTTAAAGCAAATCACTTGAACTAATTAAAAACTATAATGGAATGGAGTATGGGGATTACAGCTGCATAATTTTTATGTATAATTATTTAAATGTTATAGTAGTAAATAATTTATTTCCATTAAAGGGCAAGCAGAAAAATTATGTTTTTTTTAATTACCGTAATCAATTTAATTAACTAATTAACTGCTATTATCTTATCTTCTCGAAGGCCACACTGGGCCAATTCTTGGAAAATTTCTAAACTTTTGCCAAACAACGTGTGTATCAAGTGTGGTTAGATTTCACGAGGATTGGCCGAGTTATCAACGTATAAAATATGACACGACAGAACAACAGAACGATAGACACACCGATTGAGTTAGTGGTACCGTGCCCGTATGCTAAGCTCGCGCAATCCTAACACAATCCTTGGCGCAATCCTAACACGATTCCGCTTTGCCTGGTGGTTGGTGGTACAGTAATATTGTAATAATTGTTGCTGTCTGCAGATGTACCGAAGTCAAGAAAGATGTAATACGAAGGAAGTTTAGGTAAATTTGTGAGTCGAGTGTACAATATTAGTCACTGCAAAAAAGCCCATGTCATTAGGTTAGGTTCAATGTTCAACCCGATAATGCCACAGTTTTTTGCAAAATTATATATGCAGCATCTCTCTGAATTAATATAGTAAAAAACGAAACTCCAAGTAACTCCTTATCAATTTCATCCAATCAGATGCATACATTTTACATACTCAAGGATAGAATTAATCCTATTGGTAGCAAAATCTTCGAGTTTTATGGGCAGTCCTACAGTACATATTGGATCGAAAAAATTATATTGTTCATTATGTTGATAGAGTATTTATGAGTCGTAAAGTAGGCTAATTAAGATTATGACGTAAATATTTTTTATACTTTCTTGCACTTTATAGAATTAACGTACTGTACATTGTAGTCATACAGTACCATACATTGTAGGTACTCTAGACAACATAAGTAATAATAATACAGTAATTGGTTTGTGTGCGTTTATTTTATTTTATATTAGATTATATTATTTTATATATAGAAGGGGCTTTGGATTACAGAGCGAGGAACCTTTGCTGTTTGTATCCATAGTTGGATTAGAGAGCGAGGAACCTTTGCTGTTTGTATCCATAGCTGGATTAGAGAGCGAGGAACCTTTGCTGTTTGTATCCATAGCTGGATTAGAGAGCGAGGAACCTTTGCTGTTTGTATCCATAGCTGGATTAGAGAGCGAGGAACCTTTGCTGTTTGTATCCATAGCTGGATTGTAGAGCGAGGAACCTTTGCTGTTTGTATCCATAGCTGGATTAGAGAGCGAGGAACCTTTGCTGTTTGTATCCATAGCTGGATTAGAGAGCGAGGAACAGTTGCTGTTTGTATCCATAGCTGGATTGTAGAGCGAGGAACCTTTGCTGTTTGTATCCATAGCTCGATTGTAGAGCGAGGAACCTTTGCTGTTTGTATCCATAGCTGGATTGTAGAGCGAGGAACCTTTGCTGTTTGTATCCATAGCTGGATTGTAGAGAGAGGAATCGTTGTGTTGGTATCCATAGCTGGATTGTAGAGCGAGGAACCTTTGCTGTTTGTATCCATAGCTGGATTAGAGAGCGAGGAACCTTTGCTGTTTGTATCCATAGCTGGATTGTAGAGAGAGGAACCTATGCTGTTTGTATCCATAGCTGGATTGTAGAGCGAGGAACATTTGCTGTTTGTATCCATAGCTGGATTAGAGAGCGAGGAACAGTTGCTGTTTGTATCCATAGCTGGATTGTAGAGCGAGGAACCTTTGCTGTTTGTATCCATAGCTGGATTAGAGAGCGAGGAACCTTTGCTGTTTGTATCCATAGCTGGATTGTAGAGCGAGGAACCTTTGCTGTTTGTATCCATAGCTGGATTGTAGAGCGAGGAACCTTTGCTGTTTGTATCCATAGCTGGATTGTAGAGCGAGGAACCTTTGCTGTTTGTATCCATAGCTGGATTAGAGAGCGAGGAACCTTTGCTGTTTGTATCCATAGCTGGATTGTAGAGCGAGGAACCTTTGCTGTTTGTATCCATAGCTGGATTAGAGAGCGAGGAACCTTTGCTGTTTGTATCCATAGCTGGATTACAGAGCGAGGAACCTTTGCTGTTTGTATCCATAGCTGGATTAGAGAGCGAGGAACCTTTGCGGTTTGTATCCATAGCTGGATTGTAGAGCGAGGAACCTTTGCTGTTTGTATCCATAGCTGGATTAGAGAGCGAGGAACCTTTGCTGTTTGTATCCATAGCTGGGATGTAGAGAGAGGAACCTTTGCTGTTTGTATCCATAGCTGGATTTGAGAGCGAGGAACCTTTGCTGTTTGTATCCATAGCTGGATTAGAGAGCGAGGAACCTTTGCTGTTTGTATCCATAGCTGGGATGTAGAGAGAGGAACCTTTGCTGTTTGTATCCATAGCTGGATTAGAGAGCGAGGAACCTTTGCTGTTTGTATCCATAGCTGGATTGTAGAGCGAGGAACCTTTGCTGTTTGTATAGTTGTTTCCATCCACGCCGTGACGTTATTACCGATATTAACTAGGTTCTGAACTAGCCGGTGAGTCGGGTTTATAAATTATTCAACAATTCCTTGACGATATCATCTATAATTTACGATACAGGTCAAATTGATTAATGCCCCGTAGTCAGCCGTTGTTTATCGGTTATTACGAATGGATGTAAGTATAATAAATGCAGTCATGTTGGGGGAGGAAATAAACGATAATGTAAGTTTTAGTTGAGGGATCTGTTTTGGTTGGGGACGGAGTTGAATGGTTTGGGGTGGGGGGATCTGTTTTGGTTGGGGACGGAGTTGAATGGTTTGGGGTGGGGGGATCTGTTTTGGTTGGGGACGGAGTTGAATGGTTTGGGGTGGGGGGATCTGTTTTGGTTGGGGGCGGAGTTGAATTGTTTGGGGTGGGGGATCTGTTTTGGTTGGGGACGGAGTTGAATGGTTTGGGGTGGGGGGATCTGTTTTGGTTGGGGGCGGAGTTGAATTGTTTGGGGTGGGGGATCTGTTTTGGTTGGGGACGGAGTTGAATGGTTTGGGGTGGGGGGATCTGTTTTGGTTGGGGACGGAGTTGAATGGTTTGGGGTGGGGGATCTGTTTTGGTTGGGGACGGAGTTGAATGGTTTGGGGTGGGGGATCTGTTTTGGCTGGGGACGGAGTTGAATGGTTTGGGGTGGGGGGATCTGTTTTGGTTGGGGACGGAGTTGAATGGTTTGGGGTGGGGGATCTGTTTTGGTTGGGGACGGAGTTGAATGGTTTGGGGTGGGGGATCTGTTTTGGTTGGGGACGGAGTTGAATGGTTTGGGGTGGGGAATCTGTTTTGGTTGGGGACGGAGTTGAATGGTTTGGGGTGGGGAATCTGTTTTGGTTGGGACTGAGTTGAATGGTTTGGGGTGGGGGATCTGTTTTGGTTGGGGACGGAGTTGAATGGTTTGGGGTGGGGGGATCTGTTTTGGTTGGGGACGGAGTTGAATGGTTTGGGGTGGGGAATCTGTTTTGGTTGGGGACGGAGTTGAATTGTTTGGGGTGGGGGATCTATTTTGGTTGGGGACGGAGTTGAATGGTTTGGGGTGGGGGATCTGTTTTGGTTGGGGACGGAGTTGAATGGTTTGGGGTGGGGGATCTGTTTTGGTTGGGGACGGAGTTGAATTGTTTGGGGTGGGGGATCTGTTTTGGTTGGGAACGGAGTTGAATTGTTTGGGGTGGGGGATCTGTTTTGGTTGGGGACGGAGTTGAATTGTTTGGGGTGGGGGATCTGTTTTGGTTGGGAACGGAGTTGAATTGTTTGGGGTGGGGGATCTGTTTTGGTTGGGGACGGAGTTGAATGGTTTGGGGTGGGGGGATCTGTTTTGGTTGGGGACGGAGTTGAATGGTTTGGGGTGGGGGGATCTGTTTTGGTTGGGGACGGAGTTGAATGGTTTGGGGTGGGGGGATCTGTTTTGGTTGGGGACGGAGTTGAATGGTTTGGGGTGGGGGGATCTGTTTTGGTTGGGGACGGAGTTGAATTGTTTGGGGTGGGGGATCTGTTTTGGTTGGGGACGGAGTTGAATGGTTTGGGGTGGGGGATCTGTTTTGGTTGGGGACGGAGTTGAATGGTTTGGGGTGGGGGGATCTGTTTTGGTTGGGGACGGAGTTGAATGGTTTGGGGTGGGGGATCTGTTTTGGTTGGGGACGGAGTTGAATGGTTTGGGGTGGGGGGATCTGTTTTGGTTGGGAACGGAGTTGAATTGTTTGGGGTGGGGGATCTGTTTTGGTTGGGGACGGAGTTGAATGGTTTGGGGTGGGGGGATCTGTTTTGGTTGGGGACGGAGTTGAATGGTATGGGGTGGGGAGATCTGTTTTGGTTGGGGACGGAGTTGAATGGTTTGGGGTGGGGGATCTGTTTTGGTTGGGGACGGAGTTGAACGGTTTGGGGTGGGGGATCTGTTTTGGTTGGGGGCGGAGTTGAATGGTTTGGGGTGGGGGGATCTGTTTTGGTTGGGAACGGAGTTTAATTGTTTGGGGTGGGGGATCTGTTTTGGTTGGGGACGGAGTTGAATGGTTTGGGGTGGGGGGATCTGTTTTGGTTGGGGACGGAGTTGAATGGTTTGGGGTGGGGAGATCTGTTTTGGTTGGGGACGGAGTTGAATGGTTTGGGGTGGGGGGATCTGTTTTGGTTGGGGACGGAGTTGAATTGTTTGGGGTGGGGGATCTGTTTAGCTTTCATATTTATTAATAGAATCAAAAAGAAATAAAACACACATTGATTGCCAATTTGTAATAATAATAATTTAGATGGAAAATCGAAATTTTTGGAACATTGGAATAATCCGAGAAAATTGAAAACCTGTCACAGGAAGGTTTGTGATACAATTTAACAATTTATATTTATCAATACAATAAGTCCCCGGTGTCTTTCAATGGCATTATATCAGTAGGCCTATCAATTAATAGTAAACGTAAACCAATTACAGCGTCGTCCCCCCCCCCCCCCCCCCCATATGACCATGGCTCCACAAAATGCGGAAACCCGGAAACTAGGTTTCCGGAAGATTCTGAAAAATTCCGAAAAGTTTGACTCACTAAAAACCTGAGATGCAATGGAATTATAATTTATGTACCTAAAAATAATTTAAACCCCCAAAAGTAGATCGAATTTACAAAATTATACCAATGTGACAGTTCATATAGAATCCGACCAAAAATGGATAAAACATGTTCTGAGAAAAGTAAAAAAACTAATGTTATTTTTTTAATGTTTTTTAATGGTCATTTTTGAACAAATTTACTATCAAAATTTCTGAATATCAAGTCAATATCTTATGGACCAGAGAATTTAAAATGCTTCGGAATATCATTTATTCCCAATCAATTACAATCTTATTGCTTAATCTTATATTTTGAACCATATAATAATGTCAGGATGTTGAACAATTTATTTATAGATAGAATCCCTTAGAAGCTAGGGCAGGGAATTCCGAGTTAGGTAGGAGTTGACAAATCATATTTGGATTATTATTTGCACAGTATTATTTGGATTCGTACCGTAATAATGATTATTTATCCCCCTTAAATTCATTTGACTTCTTTAAATACATATAGAGTATCGGAATTAGAACTTTTTCTGATTTTGCCACAATTTAAATTTCAACAAAACTTACCAACCAATAATTTTGAAACAACCGATAATAAATAACTCCCATATTGTTTCTATAATCACCCCATAGCTGCAACCACTAATTCCACAAGGCAATCAATCACAAAGGTCATTAAATAGCTATCAGCTTTGTAAATGTTAAATTTTAATATTTTCTTTATTTCAGTGGAACTCCATTAAAATCACATATTAGATAATTTTATTAATCCCCGCAGTTGCAAAGAATATCTATTAATTCTGGCACTAGTGGTTACTGCGCGATCAACCACCCAGCGATGTTCAATTATATAAAACCAGTTGCTAAAATTCCGGTGTAGTGGTTTCCTGCAAGATTTAGATTAATTTGAGAAAATTACCATAACGGAATAGTGTCTGTCAAACTTCGCCCTTAGGACCTGTTTCCCACACCGAGAACGCAAGAGATTGCAGATCGACCAACCCCCTTATACTGGCGATTTACTAACAACTGTCAATCACCACTCGAATACAAGAGATTAAAAGAAAAAAGCCTTATTTGGACATCGTATTTCCCTGCAAATAGAACTACGATATCCGTTCAAAAGTACAAAGATTTAATATTGAGAGAATTTATTCAGACAACAAAAATAAACAATGACTCTTGTATCCTTTAGGCCTAAGGCCAGTAACGCCACAACACAAAGACATTACAAGTGGCACTACAATGGCACACTACATCCCACACTAACATATTATATTTCGTAAAGTGCAATCTTATCTTAGTCTTTGTAGGATGGATGGATTTCTTATCGTCCTTTCAAAAGTATCATAGACAATACATTATTTAATACACAACACACTGACACACCGCTTATAAAAAAGCTTATTTAAACGGATACGTAACATTATTATTGAATTTATAAAATCCAAATATTACGGTTTCTGCTCTACAAAACATTTGTTATAATTTCTGTAGAATTATTTTCTTAATTTTATTATCTAGCATCTAGCAGATAGTATCTAGCAGAAAACTACATAGGCTTATTCAAAAAAAATAACATAGAAAAGGCGGATAATTATCGTAATAACGGGACCTCCATTCGTGAAAATCTAGCGGTACCCAAATCTAAAGAAACTACGGAACCATTATTGGTGAACCTTTAGCGCCATATGCAAATAAACAATGATAGAACAGGGAGTCAATTACTATTACGAACTGTAAATCATATGAATAAAGCATTCTAGAGTACACAACAATAACAATAACAACAAAACAAACAAATACCAGAAACACAACGAGTAATCGCCGATCTAAAAAATAAAATAAAATATAATTAGCAACTCCCACTCAATGACGTAGGTCTTACATGACGTAAGCAATGACGTAAGCATTAGTTTACAAGATATCGTTCTGCTTTCGTCACCTTGAAGAATAATTATTTATTTATTTGGACAACATATTTTCGACTCCCATCCTTGGGGAACAATTCACTCTTATTTCCTTTGAAATATATTCTTAAGCAATTGTGAAATTCGGGTTTACCGGTATATCGTATTGGCGACGGATGGTTGTAAAAGAAACGGATGCGACGAGGAAACCCCGTATTCCTATTAATTAACAGCGCGAGAAAATAGAGACGGAAGTAAAATGTAAAGTTGGATAGGTATCTACTCTATTAGAGTATCTACACTCACAGTCATTCTGTTTTATACAAAAATATATAAATAATATGTTTCATTCTTTAATTTCAAGTCATTGCTTAAAATTTTTGTAGTTTCTTCAATAATTGTTTCGTGATTAATTTATTTTGAATTTTTTTCTTTATTGCTTCATAAAGAAGAAACACGGAGGAGGAATTAAAAAGGACTAAAACGGTTTGTATTATTATACCGCACCGCGGCGGTGCCACTTTGCATACAGCCTACATAATAAGTATAATCGCATTACTGTTAGATTCGTACATTTTCAAAGCGAGAGTAACAATATATATCGCTTATCAGAGGTTAATTAAAGATTAAGCTTGACTGGTTATTCTGTACTGCGACGGAAGCCATTAACCGTCCAGTCGAAAATATACTTGAATCAAGGTTACATTGTAGCAGAGCTGGGCGCAAGGCGCATAAACGGAATCGTAACGGGGAGTAATCCAATGTTCCTCACAGGTTTCTCAATGAATGTATATGAGTGTAAGCACAGAATGAATAACGCGGTACTGTTAGTTTTATTATAGATTTAACTTATGAGTGTAAGCACAGAATGAATAACGCGCTACTTTTAGTTTTATTATAGATTTAACTTATGAGTGTAAGCACAGAATGAATAACGCGCTACTTTTAGTTTTATTATAGATTTAACTTATGAGTGTAAGCACAGAATGAATAACGCGCTACTTTTAGTTTTATTATAGATTTAACTTATGAGTGTAAGCACAGAATGAATAACGCGGTACTGTTAGTTTTATTATAAATTTAACTTATGAGTGTAAGCACAGAATGAATAACGCGGTTCTTTTAGTTTTATTATAGATTTAACTTATGAGTGTAAGCACAGAATGAATAACGCGCTACTTTTAGTTTTATTATAGATTTAACTTATGAGTGTAAGCACAGAATGAATAACGCGCTACTTTTAGTTTTATTATAGATTTAACTTATGAGTGTAAGCACAGAATGAATAACGCGCTACTTTTAGTTTTATTATAGATTTAACTTATGAGTGTAAGCACAGAATGAATAACGCGGTTCTTTTAGTTTTATTATAGATTTAACTTATGAGTGTAAGCACAGAATGAATAACGCGGTTCTTTTAGTTTTATTATAGATTTAACTTATGAGTGTAAGCACAGAATGAATAACGCGCTACTTTTAGTTTTATTATAGATTTAACTTATGAGTGTAAGCACAGAATGAATAACGCGGTTCTTTTAGTTTTATTATAAATTTAACTTATGAGTGTAAGCACAGAATGAATAACGCGCTACTTTTAGTTTTATTATAGATTTAACTTATGAGTGTAAGCACAGAATGAATAACGCGATTCTTTTAGTTTTATTATAAATTTAACTTATGAGTGTAAGCACAGAATGAATAACGCGCTACTTTTAGTTTTATTATAGATTTAACTTATGAGTGTAAGCACAGAATGAATAACGCGGTTCTTTTAGTTTTATTATAGATTTAACTTATGAGTGTAAGCACAGAATGAATAACGCGGTACTGTTAGTTTTATTATAGATTTAACTTATGAGTGTAAGCACAGAATGAATAACGCGCTACTTTTAGTTTTATTATAGATTTAACTTATGAGTGTAAGCACAGAATGAATAACGCGCTACTTTTAGTTTTATTATAGATTTAACTTATGAGTGTAAGCACAGAATGAATAACGCGCTACTTTTAGTTTTATTATAGATTTAACTTATGAGTGTAAGCACAGAATGAATAACGCGCTACTTTTAGTTTTATTATAGATTTAACTTATGAGTGTAAGCACAGAATGAATAACGCGGTTCTTTTAGTTTTATTATAGATTTAACTTATGAGTGTAAGCACAGAATGAATAACGCGGTACTGTTAGTTTTATTATAGACTTAACTTATGAGTGTAAGCACAGAATGAATAACGCGCTACTTTTAGTTTTATTATAGATTTAACTTATGAGTGTAAGCACAGAATGAATAACGCGCTACTTTTAGTTTTATTATAGATTTAACTTATGAGTGTAAGCACAGAATGAATAACGCGGTACTGTTAGTTTTATTATAAATTTAACTTATGAGTGTAAGCACAGAATGAATAACGCGGTACTGTTAGTTTTATTATAGATTTAACTTATGAGTGTAAGCACAGAATGAATAACGCGGTTCTTTTAGTTTTATTATAGATTTAACTTATGAGTGTAAGCACAGAATGAATAACGCGGTTCTTTTAGTTTTATTATAGATTTAACTTATGAGTGTAAGCACAGAATGAATAACGCGCTACTTTTAGTTTTATTATAGATTTAACTTATGAGTGTAAGCACAGAATGAATAACGCGGTTCTTTTAGTTTTATTATAAATTTAACTTATGAGTGTAAGCACAGAATGAATAACGCGCTACTTTTAGTTTTATTATAGATTTAACTTATGAGTGTAAGCACAGAATGAATAACGCGATTCTTTTAGTTTTATTATAAATTTAACTTATGAGTGTAAGCACAGAATGAATAACGCGCTACTTTTAGTTTTATTATAGATTTAACTTATGAGTGTAAGCACAGAATGAATAACGCGGTTCTTTTAGTTTTATTATAGATTTAACTTATGAGTGTAAGCACAGAATGAATAACGCGGTACTGTTAGTTTTATTATAGATTTAACTTATGAGTGTAAGCACAGAATGAATAACGCGCTACTTTTAGTTTTATTATAGATTTAACTTATGAGTGTAAGCACAGAATGAATAACGCGCTACTTTTAGTTTTATTATAGATTTAACTTATGAGTGTAAGCACAGAATGAATAACGCGCTACTTTTAGTTTTATTATAGATTTAACTTATGAGTGTAAGCACAGAATGAATAACGCGCTACTTTTAGTTTTATTATAGATTTAACTTATGAGTGTAAGCACAGAATGAATAACGCGGTTCTTTTAGTTTTATTATAGATTTAACTTATGAGTGTAAGCACAGAATGAATAACGCGGTACTGTTAGTTTTATTATAGACTTAACTTATGAGTGTAAGCACAGAATGAATAACGCGCTACTTTTAGTTTTATTATAGATTTAACTTATGAGTGTAAGCACAGAATGAATAACGCGCCACTTTTAGTTTTATTATAGATTTAACTTATGAGTGTAAGCACAGAATGAATAACGCGCTACTTTTAGTTTTATTATAGATTTAACTTATGAGTGTAAGCACAGAATGAATAACGCGCTACTTTCAGTTGTATTATAGATTTAACTTATGAGTGTAAGCACAGAATGAATAACGCGCTACTTTTAGTTTTATTATAGATTTAACTTATGAGTGTAAGCACAGAATGAATAACGCGCTACTTTTAGTTTTATTATAGATTTAACTTATGAGTGTAAGCACAGAATGAATAACGCGCTACTTTTAGTTTTATTATAGATTTAACATATGAGTGTAAGCACAGAATGAATAACGCGCTACTTTTAGTTTTATTATAGATTTAACTTATGAGTGTAAGCACAGAATGAATAACGCGGTTCTTTTAGTTTTATTATAGATTTAACTTATGAGTGTAAGCACAGAATGAATAACGCGCTACTTTTAGTTTTATTATAGATTTAACTTATGAGTGTAAGCACAGAATGAATAACGCGGTTCTTTTAGTTTTATTATAGATTTAACTTATGAGTGTAAGCACAGAATGAATAACGCGGTTCTTTTAGTTTTATTATAGATTTAACTTATGAGTGTAAGCACAGAATGAATAACGCGCTACTTTTAGTTTTATTATAGATTTAACTTATGAGTGTAAGCACAGATTGAATAACGCGGTTCTTTTAGTTTTATTATAGATTTAACTTATGAGTGTAAGCACAGAATGAATAACGCGCTACTTTTAGTTTTATTATAGATTTAACTTATGAGTGTAAGCACAGAATGAATAACGCGCTACTTTTAGTTTTATTATAGATTTAACTTATGAGTGTAAGCACAGAATGAATAACGCGGTTCTTTTAGTTTTATTATAGATTTAACTTATGAGTGTAAGCACAGAATGAATAACGCGCTACTTTTAGTTTTATTATAGATTTAACTTATGATTGTAAGCACAGAATGAATAACGCGCTACTTTTAGTTTTATTATAGAATTAACTTATGAGTGTAAGCACAGAATGAATAACGCGGTGCGGTACTTATAGTTTTAGTGTAAATTTAACACTTATTAAGTTTTTGTTATTAGGTTATAGCTTATTGTTTACATACGTTTACACTCGAATGAGAACGTTACAGTGATGAGCTATTCAAACCAAAATAAATGAAAGGCAAGAACAAAGGTTATATATTGCCGATTATGTGGATCTTTGTAGTAGGTTCCATCATAAATTAGCTCTAAATGGACAAATGATAATTTCACGAAGTTATCTTGACAAACACATGCGATCTATGTATTTGTAAATGTCTGCTGTCTGGTCTGCCAAGCATTTGCGCCTCTCATGGAGTGGGTCTACATCAGGAGAATCTATCACTGTCTAAACTTCAGATTAGGAGATGACCCGTGCCCCAAAAACGATCAATTAACTCCAAATGCCACAATTACAACAGATTAATTAATTCACCTTCAAAATAATGTTTTCTCCACCTTGTTTATTTAATTACCGAATGCCACTCGGTCTTACTGCCATTAAGATGAATCTACGGTGGCTGAATGTGGCCAATTTAATTAATTTTAAAATGGGAAATATAAAAGGAAATTAATGAAATATAATTCCTTAAAACAGGAATTAATCAAATATAATTCAACCCAAAACAGGAATTAATCAAATATAATTCAACCCAAAACAGGAATTAATCAAATATAATTCAACCCAAAACAGGAATTAATCAAATATAATTCAACCTAAAACAGGAATTAATCAAATATAATTCAACCCAAAACAGGAATTAATCAAATATAATTCAACCCAAAACAGGAATTAATCAAATATAATTCAACCCAAAACAGGAATTAATCAAATATAATTCAACCCAAAACAGGAATTAATCAAATATAATTCACCCCAAAACAGGAATTAATCAAATATAATTCAATCATTTTGGAGGGAAATTTAAAATATTGTCTCAGTGCAGTGCAGCAAATTGTCATTCCCTTTTCAGTCTATCAGTGCAGTACTGCAGTACCGGTTGCCCGTAGCTCTGTAAGCTTAGTTCTGTGGTTAGTTGTTAATCATTTAATCACTACTGAATACCGATCTACAGCCAACCCGGCAGCTTTCTTTTACCAATCTTCAGAAAGATCGGTAATACCGTAGGATTAGTTAGTTCAGTAGTTTTAAAGGCTTATGGAACTATGAACTGTAGCATCGGCACTGATAGAGATGCTTGGCTCAGCGCAATTTCTAAATTCCGGCATCTGGTGAAGGATTTCTTACTACCAGTGTAGCTTTTGCACAAGCCGCAATAAAACTTTTAAATAGGCTGGGCTGCTGGGTAGCAGGTGGTAGTCCTACGACGCCTACCGGTATAGTACTGTAGTAGCAGTAGATGTAGGGTGTTAGGGTATTCTATTGATATTGGCCCAATTGATTTAATTACGAATTATAATGCCCCAAGATTTTGAACTAGAATCACTTTTGGATCACTACTATTGGTTGGGGTACACACACAGCGAGATTTCAACATTGATGGATAGAAATGAAGGAATTCAAATATCAGTACGAACAATACGAAGACGTTTAAATTCTACTGAGCATCGTAAGGTTTTTGACCCAAGACAATTTGATGCGGTAGTTACGGCTTTAGAATTAGAGTCAATCAATAGGAAAACGGCTGGATATAGGCAATTACAGTATATTTTAATGGACGAGTACAAGCTTTTTGCGCCAAGGAAATTAATAGCTGCAGTAATAAGTATCATTGATTCAGTTGGTAGACAGTGCAGAATTGGGTCCAGATTAATTCGTAGAACCTATTTTTCCCAGGGCCCAAATTTTTTGCTTCATGTCGACGGATGGGATAAGCTAAAGCCCTTTGGCTTAACTGTACACGGCGCTATAGATGGTTTCAGTAGGAAGCTAATGTGGTTGAAAGCCAGCAGAACAAATAATGATCCATTTGTTACGGCACAATACTACTTAGACATGGTTGATGAAATTGGTGGCGTTCCTCACATTGTTAGATGCGATAGAGGTACTGAAAATGTGAATATTGAAACAATTCATCGATACCTACGACTTTGTGAAGAAAACTCTTTCATGACTACAACCAATTCAAATGTACCATTCATTTATGGTAAAAGTACGCGTAATCAACGCATAGAATCGTTCTGGTCCAAATTCCCAGTTTTAGGTATGTCAGAATGGATTTCTCATTTTACAGAATTGGAGCTAAGTGGAGAGGTAGACCTATCATTAACTCTGAATAAAGAAATCATTCGATATGTTTACTTAGATTTTCTCCAAGAAGTTCTGGACGGAATTCGAGTTCGCTGGAACAGTCATCGTCTTCGTCGCAGCGGATTAGCGGCCCCACCGGGAAAACCGGACCTACTTTATCTTCAAGAGCCAAACTTCGTACACAACGTTATACAAAGCGATAAGGAATTGATGAGACCTTTGGCGATTGCTAAACCAAAATGCAGTTATTTGATAGGAAATCTATTTAAAGACTACATTAATCTCGCTGGCCATGCAATAAACCTTCCTAATGATTGCCATTCATTGCAAGACTGCCGTAGAACTATGTTGTATTTACTTCATGATGGGTTTGAACATTGAACAGCTGTAGCCTGAAGGTTATAATTAACTATTATAACCAGATTATCTAAGATTCCTGTTATGTTATGGAACCGCCCTCAAATATACAAATATCAATGATAAGTTCATATTATTTGTTATATACAATCATTCAAACATGTTAACTATAGATTATACCAAATGAAATGAAATGAAAGCTGCATTATTATTTATTGCATGGTCTTATCATTACTTATTTACAAAAGTATCAACAATTAGCTAAATGTAAAAACTTGACTAAAACGTAAACCTAAAACGTATTAAAAAGTATTATAGCTTGAGTTTTTACTTGAGTTTTAAAACTTGATTTTTTACTGCGTTGTAAATGTTGTCACCATAGATAAAGTGTGAGACATTCTATTTTTAAATAGTTCATAACTTGTAAGTATGGGTAAACTAATAGTATTTGAACAGGTATTTGCATGCGGTAGTCCAACAGTAAACGGGTTATCCTGTTCCTCTGGGTGAAGGAAAGTAACTGATGGCGTGGGATCGAATCCCAGCGGTGGGATCTCGTCAGCTCCTGTTACAAACGTGAGGACATCACTGAGTCCAATTATATCAGCTGATTCGGGAATCGTTATCTTTTCTAAATAAAAAAATATATAGTTAATTATAATAAATACGCCCTCAATATATATGTAATAATTATAAATTATATTATATTATATATTATATATATTAATTATAAAAAATATAATTATAAATTATATAATGATAACATTAGGGATGTCCCGGAATCGATATTTTGATTCCGGCCGGAACCGGAACCGGAATTCAACATGCCGGAATATTCCGGCCGGAACCGGAATTTTCTATAATTAGTGAAATACACTAAATGACCCAAGAAACTTTATACATTTTTTGTTAAAAATTAATGAAATTTCCAGGAATGGTAGAATTAGTGTACTCTTGATGCAGTCCACAAAAAATATTTGAGCCACTGACACCGCACCACCACCACCCCCCCCCCCCCCCCCCCCCCCCCTCAACCATTTATCCCCTCATCTATTTTGTTGGGCTACAATGCGGTAGGACAAGTCCCAGTTGGTGTTCTGTTTCAGACTTACTGATCATGAGCGGCTCGTATTCTATCCAAAAGTATAAACTTTATCAAGGCTGTAACTAGCGTATCCCTTGATTCAAACTTAGTAGCTAGGTTGAAGCAACCTGCGATGTCTATAAGGTCTTCAGCGTTACTAACAGTATTTCCAAACTCTTCTGGTGTCGCTTTCGCTATCTGGAATTAAAAGTACCGGTAATCATAGATTCGAGCGAAAAAGTACCAATTTAAGAATAAAATTACGTATTACATGGGAAAAAAATGTAGGACACTTTTTTTTCAATATTATCTCAACCCTTTATTAACCTCGATCGCGCTCGGTAAATAAAGTACCTCAAGAATAGTGAAAAAAGTTCTACTTTTTTTCCCAAGTAATAAATAATTATATTCAATATTATAGAGAATCCTACCGATTGTATTAGAGAACGTTGATCATAGTCTGGGACATCATCAATAGTAATCGGCAAATCACTGTCGTCTGTTATGATTGCATACAGAAGAGGTGAGAAGAAGCGTGGACAAGGTCCACGGTGAATAATTATGTAAGATATCATATGAGCAGCCTTGAAGTAAGTATTGTTAATTACACCTGAAAGTTTAAAATTACAACACATATTTGATTAATTCCTGTTTTGGGTTGAATTATATTTGATTAATTCCTGTTTTGGGTTGAATTATATTTGATTAATTCCTGTTTTGGGTTGAATTATATTTGATTAATTCCTGTTTTGGGTTGAATTATATTTGATTAATTCCTGTTTTAGGTTGAATTATATTTGATTAATTCCTGTTTTGGGTTGAATTATATTTGATTAATTCCTGTTTTGGGTTGAATTATATTTGATTAATTCCTGTTTTGGGTTGAATTATATTTGATTAATTCCTGTTTTGGGTTGAATTATATTTGATTAATTCCTGTTTTAAGGAATTATATTTCATTAATTTCCTTTTATATTTCCCATTTTAAAATTAATTAAATTGGCCACATTCAGCCACCGTATGAATCACTGTTTGTAAACAATTATGATTGTTATTTGAGATACTCAGCTATGGCGTTCATAAACTTTACTCCTTTGCTTTAGTATGTTCAAATTAATCGCGTGAATGAAAATTATTACATCATTCTAGCACAATTTACTTTAAGAACACATATGTTGTCTTCTTGGGTACAGTTTAATGGGGTGTAAACATGATGTGATCTTGGGTACAGTTTAATGAGGTGTACACATATGATGTGTGCTTGGGTACAGTTGAGTGAGATGTACACAGATGATGTGTTCTTGGGTACAGTTTAATGAGGTGTATGTTGGTGTTCTTATTACAGTTTAATGAGATGTACACATATGATATGTGCTTTGGTACAGTTTAATGAGATGTACACAGATGATGTGTTCTTGGGTACAGTTTAATGAGGTGTATGTTGTGTTCTTATTACAGTTTAATGAGGTGTACACAGATTGTGTTATTGGGTACAGTTTAATGAGGTGTACACATGTGTTGTGTTCTTGGTACAGTTTAATGAGGTGTATGTTGTGTTCTTATTACAGTTTAATGAGGTGTACACAGATTGTGTTATTGGGTACAGTTTAATGAGGTGTACACATATGATGCGTGCTTTGGTACAGTTTAATGAGATGTACACAGATTGTGTTATTGGGTACAGTTTAATGAGGTGTACACATGTGTTGTGTTCTTACTACTACTACTAGGTCGAGCGAACTCGGACAGTGGAAATGAGATCCTTCCAGGCTTCCCGATTCTCCCTAGTTGTCGCAATTTCGTTTCTCCCAAGTTCAGTATCCCTTTCAGTTGATCTATATATGTTATGGCTGGTTGTCCACCACTACGCTTTCCATGAGTTGGTTGCCAGAAAAGTAGATCTGGTATGACCTTGTCTTTACTTCGCCAGCAATGCCCACTGAATCTTAATCTGCGTTCACGGAGGGTGGTTGATACAGGTGGTATTGTACCATAAAGCTCGGCGTTTGTCATGTGTTGTCTCCAGCTGATGTTTAGGGCTGCCCTTAGTAGTCTTGTGTAGCAACCATCAATTCGTTGTTCAAGTGATTTAGTCAGTGTCCAGGTCTCACCCCCGTATAAAAATACACTTTCCACTGTGGCTCGAAAGAACTTAGTCTTCAGGTGCCTGGATAGATCTGATTTCCAGATGGTATCCATTTTTGAAAGAGCTACCCAAGCCTTTGCTTTCCTAACTTCTATGTCCTTTTTGCTACTCTCTATCCATGACCCAAGGTACTGGAAGTCGCCGACCTTCCTTAGTTGATTATTATCAATGGTTGTCAAATTTCCATCAACATTAAAAGTCATGAATTCGGTCTTATGCAATCCAACCTCCTTAGCAGCCCACTCCACTTTATTTAGTAGAAGCTGTGCATCTGCTAGCGTATTAGAGAGCAGGGCGATGTCATCCGCAAAGTAGGTGTCTGTGACTGTAGTTTCCGGAATCTACTAATTCTGCGTTCTTTAAATGTGAATCCCAGATCTTCACCCTTTGTGGCCATCCTCATTGCGTGGGCACAGTTTAATAAGGTGTTCATATGTGATGTGTGCTTGGGTACAGTTTAATGAGATGTACACAGATGATGTATTGTTGGGTACAGTTTAATGAGGTATATGTTGTGTTCTTATTACAGTTTAATGAGATGTACGCAGATTGTGTTATTGTGTACAGTTTAGTGAGGTGAACACATATGATGTGTGCTTGGGTACAGTTGAGTGAGATGTACACAGATGATGTGTTATTGGGTACAGTTCAATGAGGTAATGAGGTGTACACATGTGTTGTGTTCTTGGGTACAGTTTAATGAGGTGTACACATATGATGTGTGCTTGGGTACAGTTGAGTGAGATGTACACAGATGATGTGTTATTGGGTACAGTTCAATGAGGTAATGAGGTGTACACATGTGTTGTGTTCTTGGGTACAGTTTAATAAGATGTACACAGATGATGTGTTCTTGGGTTAATAATACGCAATGACCGATATTATTGCTCGTGAATACACATACACGCTACATCAATTGCTGCTGGAAAATAAGAAGACCTCCGTGAGGAACTGGAATTTTATGGAAAACGTTCCAAATATTAAATTATAGAGTTGAGGAGATTTTTCTGATTTATAAACCTGAGATTTTATGAGATATCTTTTAAAGTAGGCCCCTTCAAGTTCCTTTAATGGGCCTTCGCAATATGATACGTGGCTGATGTGGTCCGGTAATCGCTACACGATACGCGGCAGATGCGGTCCGGTATTCCGACTGTGATGCGCTACGGACATCGCCCTTGTTGTTTAAGAATAGCCACACCAAATATTTTTTATTACTAAATTGGCCTCAAACTGGCTCCGTAATGGCAAAAGGCTATTATTATTAGCACCACCACTATTTTGTTGAAATTTGGAGTATATGTTCAGAAGACCCCTGCATCCAATTCTTCTGAACGTCTTTCATTGAAAATGGATTGGGACAATTTTAGAATATAAAGGCCCAAAAAAAGGGCTACGCCTACGTTTAGGCTTTTTTTTATTTAAAAAAGCTCCAGAGCATTTTCAGCCATATCGTTCAAAAGAATTATTATGGACAAAGGAACCAAATTTCAACTCAATTCAGTTAAAATTAGCGAAGAAATCGCCTTTTTCATGAAAAAATCGCCTTTTTCATGAAAAAATTCATACTGAGAGTTCCTTCCCGCTACTGTATTTTAGATAATGTAATTTTCTTTGTTCAACAATAACTTCGTCAAAATGAATGAAATTAAACGAAATAACTAATAAAACAAGTTTTTAGCAATCAACTCGTTATAAACACAATGGGAAAAGTTTTCAATTTCAGATGTTTCGCCCTCTAGTGGCAGACTGAAGAATTGCAGACGGATTAGCCCATTTGAAAGTCACAGCTAATGGTTCATCCTCTATAAGTTCTATCCTCTATGGTTCATGGCTATAACTGCTGAGGACACCAAATCTCTGGATGGCCCATTCACAAGAATGCTACGCCGGGTTCATTGTGTCAAGTACAATGCACACATCTCCAACCAGACATTATATAACATTGGAGGTGTCTCATTGGTTCCCCCAAGCTTGACACTAGAACAAAATCGCCTCCGCTTTGCAGGACATTGCTTTCGCCGTGAGGACCAGCCAGTGCATAATCTTGTACTTTGGCAGCCTCATGGAGTGAATAAGCATGGTGGACAGCCCATGACTTCCTTGAGACGCATCTTAAAGGACAATGCATCTGTGCAATTTTGTCGACAAGCCGGCACAGCATTCTTAAAAATGCAGCTGCAATGCAGCATGCCGATCCTAGTTATAATCCTTAGAATTAGACAGGTATGTAGGCCTACTACAACCAGATAGGGGGGAAACTGGACGCAATAAAAATTCATCCCTCTCCAGGGGAAATTCGACGCAAATAATAGCTGATTATTCTCAAAAATAAAACTGTAACTTGTTCTATTGTGTTTAGTTTATTGTTTTGGTTAAAATAACGTGCCACTGTAACCTGCTCCTTTCCCTAAATTGAGAATTTAACATTGAGGCGGGATATTAATTCTCCAAGGCGGGTTTTGCGTCGAGTTTCCCCCCTGTATCACTACAACATAAGCATTGTGTTGCCGTCGCTTGCCAAGTAAAGCTGCTTTTGTTTGCGAGAACGCTGATTCATATGGCGTTTTGTTAAGTTAATTAATTAATTTATATTTGAAATGTTGATCAAACTTGTGCCCAAGAAAAGAAAGCAGAGCTTTCTAGTTTTAAGTATCAGTATGAAATATTTCTTTCATTTCTAAAGGCGAGCTCGATATCTGTCTTTGTTGGTGAGGGAAACAACAAAAAGAGGGCCGTAAAAGCTAAAGTGCTATAATTATGAACAATGGCGAGCCTAATTTTATATATTTGTGGGGACTTATTCATGGTTATTTTTTTTTGATATCTCGTACCAAATTAGCGTAGTGGATAACGTTGGGTTATGAATTTTAAGGCCACTGGTTCGATTCTCACTTATTTAAATTTTGTAGTTTTAATTATATTATAGTGTGTATTCGTATGACGTCATGTAGATTTATAATTATTATATTTAGAATGATGCAGTGACATACTTGGCAATGTGGACAAACATAATAAATGTATGGCGTAGGGACATACTGAGAAACAATGTCGCATTGCGATATAAAGTTAGAAAATATGTCGCCATGGCGATTTGGTAGTGCGAAATTAATTCCATACAAATAAATACAAATTATATAGTTGTTACCTCACATTATATAGGCACCCAACCCACCCACAATTGAAGTAAAAACTGCTTTAACAAACTTACTTAGTTAGTTGTATTGTTTGCAAGACCAACAGCTAATAGTGAATATAATCAAGTTAACATGTTAACATTTTTAAAATCGTATTATATAACCACAACAACTAACATAATATCCAGCAGATAATATAAATGACAATAATAAACATAACGGATTTGAATCAAAGGGAGATAAAGTAATCAATAATGTTACTGCCATACTGCCATACAAATTTATACTAAATAGGTACGATCCAAGTAATTGATACTGAAAGTATTTGCGCGACTCTAAAACACCTCGAGATAACTAGAAGGGTGAGGCATTACGATAATTGAAAAAGTTTTACGAAAATTAAAAAACATATTATTAGTAAAGTCGAAATTATTGTGAATTATTTCTATTACATCAAAGTAAAATAAAGTCAACATCTTATTAAACAATAATGTAACAATATCGTGTCTTTAGAACCGTGTCAATAGAAAAGGTTATAGTTTTATTTTTGGGTGTTATAAAAATGTAAAAAAATCGACTTCCGTAGGGACAATGTTAAATGTAGAATCCGGATCCGGATCCGGATCCGCGTTTTACTCTGACCCGTCTTTGTGTAGAAAACCTATGACTAAATTAAACGCACTGATTTGAAGCGCTGAAATAACTACTGAACAAAATCCATAACTAAATATTGCTAATACTAAAAATAACTAGAACGGCTAGAAATGCTAGAAATGTTATTGCCAGATCCAGATAATACAAATCAAAAAAGTTTTAGTTATTTAAATCACAAAAAATTCCATAAAATTGTTGAATATTCAGTAAACATTAAGTGTCTAGGAGAGTAGATACGCACGCTCTGATAGCATGGTAGAGCATATTCTTTATCTGAACAATGTCTTCGTGGTTCGTGTGACCTTTAGAAAGGCGCCTAAACTCCTGAGTCTGTCGCAAACTCATCGTTATGTGTTCCGGGGACACAAAGTCCTCAGCGCATTTAATGCAGGAATTAAAGTTGCGGACCTGATGCGGTGCCCCAGAAGGTATGAATATAGCGTCGCCGACGAACTGCGTGAATATATAGGCGCGAACTCCCCAGGGCGGGGACTCCAGTTCCGAGACCATGTCGTCGTTGATGTAGAAAGTTTGATCGTGGATGGGATCGCCGTCCGATGGAAAGTCCAATCCAACACGTCTCGCGTATTCCTTCAAGTAAATACGTATCACCTCTGCGTCATCAGCGTGGAACAGATGCCATAAAGCTCCCGGGGCTAATCGCTCCCGCTTAACGCGTTCTATGCTGCACTCATCGACACCAGCCTTCATCATCGCTTTAATGGCATCGTTAATGGGATCGCTTTCGTCATATTTTGCCATTCCCACATAGACCATAACGTTAACAGCGTCTGAAACATCGATGTGAAGGTTTGTTGTTCCTTCTAGTTGGCGGTTGGCCATACCGTAGGCGTTGTACATCTTGGGGCCCAGATCAGGGGGGACGGCGAAGGTCGGGAGGTAGCGGGCGAGGTTGAGAGATCCGTCGCGTCTCGAGTAGTGAGGTACGGGTAGACCGTTCATAAGGTCGTCGAAATAATCCGGTAAGGTGTCACGGATGTCGTCGCCTGGAGGCCAGTCTTTGAGTTTCAGGAGCATCGCCTCATTATCAGAGTCCAGCATTCGCAGACGGGTGTCTTCGAACCCCTTCCAAAAAACTGACATAGGATGACCCCTAAGAATCCGTCCTGATTTACAGTCTACAATGTCATTAATTTGGTCACCGAATTTTTCAAGAA
Source organism: Nemertoderma westbladi (assembly GCA_032718475.1). Classification (NCBI taxonomy): domain Eukaryota; kingdom Metazoa; phylum Xenacoelomorpha; order Nemertodermatida; family Nemertodermatidae; genus Nemertoderma; species Nemertoderma westbladi. The sequence goes on along the minus strand of JAUCBJ010001570.1, from coordinate 49,475 downwards.
ACACTTCAGGAGTCCAGAGATTGAGTTTCAGTCCTTTGCTTACGCCGCTGACTAACACTGGGTCGCCTTGAACCCAGAACCTTTGGAAGGTTTCGAAGGTTGATTTATGGGAACAGTCATGAATCCAAGGGAGGATAGCGCCACTAAGCAGTGTGTATGTCGGTTTTGGTATATTTATTGGAACTTTTGTGACACGTTGTGGATAAAACTTACAGTATCTACTGAAACCAAAGTGGCTTTTCTTCAAATGACTTAACGATTTTAGTTTACTTAATTTGCCCTTGTGCAGCATTTGTGAAGATGAGGCATTATTCGGTTGAGTGAAAGAATTTGTTTCAGGAATATTATATTTCGAAGTTGCAATATTTTTCTGATTAGCAGTCAAAGTGGATGGTCTTACTTCCTGAGAGGGGTAGTACACGTTCTGCGATAGTAAACAATGAGCTGCTGGATGTGGCAGAATTGACCCCCACCTGGGTTGTGACAGAATGTAACTCTTACACCGATCGACTGACAATCGATTTATACTGAATTTTTGTTCAACCCTTTTTAGTTTGGTCATGTGCACTGAGCATTCCTTGGCCAACAACCGAGATAAAGAAACTGAAGGATGCAGAACTCTTGGTCCGACTTTCAATCGAGGCAAACATACTGAAGGATAAATAATCTTGGGATCGACGTTTTCTAATTTTACAGTCACGGAATCCCCAGCCAAATCGCGGTCATTTTGTTGACCTTCAATCTGCAATGTATTCCGATAAGCACCAGGTTGGATTTCATCAAATCCAGCTGATTCAGTTGTAATATTTCCTTTTAGCTTTTGAGGGTTTTCTTCTTGTAATTCATTACATTTCGCAGGAAAAAGTTGCCCAAAATCAACTTTGCGATCTATTACACTTCCTGATATATTTTCAGTGGGTTGAATGTTCCTTTGTTTATTAGAAGCAACTGAAGTAGATGTTGGTAGTGTCGGCATCCCACGAAGATTTGCACTACATGTATAATTACCACTGTGGTCCCCAGAACTTGCTAAATTTTGAGTGATTGGTTCGATGGCAGCTGATTCACTCAGAAGGTCATTAAATATATCATCAACAAATTGTCGATCGATATTATCCATATACTCTAAAGGCAGACTCCTAGGACTGGACGGTGAAGGTGAAGGGAAGTCATTAAATGAGCTTATGTCAGATAGACTGGAAGTCTGTCTGCGAGTAGCAAGCTTGCCAATTTTATTCATATGTACAAAACACTCACGAGTAAACCCGCGACTCAGAGGTATTGAACACATAGAATTATGATCCACTGTTTCGCTGTCCTCCAAAGAATTGTGGTAATGAGAAAAAGCATTGCCTCGGACAAACTCTTGACTTATATTTGTTTCTAACAAAGATGATTTATGTGCACTTGTCTTTCCCTCGCATTTCTGTAACTCCAACGACAGAGGGTTTTTGGTGGTACTTGGTTGGTATTCCTCAGTAAATTGTTGTGATGATGAAGCTTCTTGTGAATATTTCTCCTGAGGAAATTTGCCAACGATTTCATCAATATTTGGGAAACGATGACAATGATTACTTGAATCCAATTCAGTAGCATCATGAACAGTCTCTGAAAAAGGACTAAGAGGTTGATCTGATGATGAAATGTCATAAACTTGAATAGAGTTTATAGGAACACATGACATTGGCAAATCTCTACCAACAATATCAGATGCAACATTGTCACTATCTATATCCTGGGAACTAGTGGCTTCCATGGCTATAGTCTGGTATTTATCTTTTGACTTTGGGGGTGCACCACAACTGTCTAACTTTGAAATGTTAATTAACAATGAACTTGAATTATGGTCTTTAATTGCATTTCCAGTGACACATCCTTCAATGACTACTGGATCTAATATTGGGGGCATATTTGTTTCATTACCTTCATCATTATGAAATTCTTCTTCTGGATGTAATGTAGGCATATCTTCTTGTGATAAGTTCAATAGATGTGTATGACTAGGCTGAACGGTTTCACTTCCAGTATCAACTTTCTCACCTTGTCTATGAATAATGTTTGACGAACTTGTAGTCTTATCTTTGATGTTAACATCTATTTTGTGAACAAGATCAACAGGGTTAATTGGGATTCCAGGTTCACGATGGAAATCGGAAATATTGCATTTCTGAATGATCTCATTTAAAGTATTCTTAAGGTGAAACAAGCAATCTCTAGGGATTATTTGAGTAAGGTGAAGATTGGAATGTTTATGATATTGAGTATCTTCACCAGATTTGGTAATACATTGTCCCCACTTTGATGCTCTCCATTTATATTCAATTCCGTCATTTCGACAATCAATACAAGCAACAAATCCGCAGATCCCACACACCCAGTGATAATTAAACAATGTTGTTTCACAAATATCACACATTTCACGAACTCCTGGCACAGTCTTCTTCCAAAGTATATCATCAATATTTGGAGCTTGTTGTAAAGCTAAATATTCTTGATCTATCATTTTCTCAAAAGGTTTTCTAATGAACGACAATATATATTTAGCATAACCATGGCTGATATGGTGTGGTTTTCTTGATCCAAGTATACTACCCATTTTAGCCGAAATTGGCAACCATTCTGCAGATTCTTCTACTGTAGCATCCCATTGACGTGTAAATCCAACTACTCGTACTTGGCTGTAGTTATAAAGTTCCAGTTTACGAAAAAATTCAAATCTACAACAACCATTCCTAACACTGGACTGTGACATGGCACAATCCCGACACAGAGATGGACAATCCCAGACTTTTTGGCAGTTCGTGTCCTGCAAGTATGGCACAACTAGGTCAGGGCTGCCTATTGCCCCCAATCTGTGAAAATGAGTAAAATGGTATGAGATCTTCACAAAGTTAACTGAATAAACCTTTCTACACGGACAAACTACAACTGAATTTTTACGGAGTTTTACAAAGTTTTCACCTTTATGGCATAAAGCCGCATGTTCTTTCAAAAAATTCAAATTGTACTGAAGTTTAGAACATAGATGACATTTCCAATGGAGACATTTCCTACTCTTCGATTTGAGTAAGGCAATATCTATTTCAAAAGCTTGCTCATTATCACCATGAACATCTTGTATATGAATAAATAGCTTTTTATTGGAATCAAATAATTCTGTACATGTATTACAACAAATATCTGCATGTTCAAGTAGCTTGTTTTTCAAGTCACTGTCATTATTCTGCTTATTCCTTTCAAACACAGCATCTGGTTCGGGTTTAGATGGTTCTGTAATGTTGTTCAAATTGTCTTCAATTATGTTATCAGTAACTGAAGTAATACTTTCTACAGCAGTATTCAATTCATGGACCTGATTTTGATGGATGTAGCTAGTGGTACAACTGACATCATCATCATTTGGAATCAACGATAATTTAAGAGGTATGTCCTTGACACTGTCTAGAAACATATGAGTGTTCAAGAAATGTGTGCTTATAGCTAATGTATTGCCAGAAGTTATACAACATATGTTACACATGAGATCATTCGTCACAGGATTAAATTTCACATGTGTGGTAAAGTAATGGTTTTTCAGGATTTTATCACTACTAAAAGGCAAGTTACATGCATTGCAACCAATAATGTGATCATTACCATCAATACATTTTGGTTTTTTAGTAACTAATATTTCAGGATCCTGCTTTCGCCTTTTCTTCTTTCCACTTGGTGGCCTGCACATTTCAACTACAGACCGCGAAAACATTGGTGGAGAATATGAATCTACTGGGGAATCCTGTGGTTGGCTGCAACTTTCACTACCAGAACTGCTTGACGTTTTATCCACTTCTACAACCATCACATTATCCATATCAGCTATCATAACAACAGGTTTATCAGCAACATCAAGATTTAAGGTTGATGATTTTTCCATATTGTAAATCGATTGGTATTCAAAAAGAGATGGTAATTTAGAAACGTCTTGATACCCTCCCTTTGTATTTATGTTACTCACAGGAAGATTATCTTTCATATCGCGGTTAGAATTAATAGTAGGATTACTCAGAGAACAACTATTGTTATATTGTGTTGATTTGTTAATCATAGAAACTGATGGATAACATTGTTGAGAATACTGTTCTTGTTCTTCTGTTTCGATTCTCGCTCTCTTATTTTGTTTACAAAGACCAAGGGATTGCCAATTTTCAGGTGGCTTAACGTTGAACCCAGGGGAGGTCCTTCTTTTGGTATCATTGATACCAGGAGACAAGAAGGAAGCTTGTAGTCGATTTTGGAATGTAATATTACCATGACTAGATAAAGGCGGTAAGTGCTGTTCATGACTGGACAGCAATGTGTAATTTTCTGGCTGAGGATTGAATGTCCTTACTTCGAGATCTTGAACTGGAGTTTGTTTATTGCACATGATGTTGTTAGTAGACTGAATGATATTCAGCATTGGTTTGGAATGAGGATGCTGCAATGACGAAAGTACATTAACACTTGTCCTGATATTAGGAGTTACATCTAAAGAAACTGTTTTCTGCAAAAGTGAATTTATCTGAGAATGGGTTTGGGACAAAATATGCTTCGTAAAACTTTGAGTGATGGGTGGTTGGGGTAATTTAATCATTGGTTGCAGGTTTTTCTGAATAGTAGAAGTATACACTGTGGAATTGGTCACTATTGGGCTTATGTTGGTAACCATTCCTGAAGTTATACTCTGTATGTCAGTATTGGTTGTCATGATATTTATGTGTGACAAAAGCTGCCTTTGATAACTATTGCTAAGGGAAACTGAAATTTGTTGTACTGCGGATAAGCTCTTGATCTTTTGCTGTCTGGGCTCCTTCTTTACTCGTACAGATTTCGTTTTGGGTTTATTGATGAACTCAGTCTTGTTTGGGTTTAATTTTCCAACAGTTTTCTGACACTTATCTATAATACCTTTGCCTAGGGAGTGCTCACAAGAAGTATATGGCACATGACCCTTTTTAATTAGAGAATGCCATGCAGCTGGAAAAGGAGATGGAGAGTTTGCAACACCTTTAACTGAACTGGTTTGTTTCTGTATTGAGCATCCTAATTGCCGGTAGAGTGGAATTGTACTCATGATAGGGGAGTGCTTTATAACACTGACATGTGAACTTGAAGAATCCCTGTTAAACTCAGGGTGATGGGATACTAATGATTGTAGAATCATACCCTGGGGAAGCCCCTCTGAAGCTGCCTGGGTGGAAGCTCGCATTGCTCTTTGCTCAATATTTCCAACATAAGCTGAGGTATAGATGGAATCAGTATGGCTCAATGTTTGTATCGGATGCAGTTCTATTCTATTGGAAACAGGAGTAGACTGGTCAGTTAGAAGATATTCATTTAATGGCTGAATTTGATCAAATGATGATGATGATGATACAGGCTTGTCAATATTTCCATCATTAATTGTCATTATATTCTGGGATTCAACCATAAATGGCACAACAACTTCGGTAGTGATAGTATCTGTTGGATATGCTGATATTGTGGTCTTAGATGTTAGCCTTGTGGATTGTTTAGGGAATGTAGTCATCACAAAAGATAATGCATTTAATTTATCCTCAATTATACATGACGTATTACTTGAATTGTTGAGATATATATCATCACCATCTTTCAATAGGGGTGAATTCGCTGGATAATTCGACAAAGGAAATTGATCCCTATAAACTATATTGTTCTCTGGGGAGCAACTCTGATTAAAACCACCAGATGACGATAATATACTTTTATTAGCAGTAAATTGAATTGAATAGCTAGTTATCGGCTCCGGGTATGTTTCAACAGCAGAAAACAGAGGGTAATTTACTTGCAAGGATTGCGATGAAATGATATTCGGTGGATAATTATAATTAGTGTTATATTCACCTGCCACAATAATACGAGATTGCAATGAAGTACCCAACCTTAATGATGAGTCGGTTAGATGTTGATAAGTCGTAGAAACTCTTGGCTGTAGATGTGATGGCTTTAAATCCATTGGTGGAGGGTTATATGGGATGGGATGTGATTCCCTTGGGTGTGGGTGGGCGTGGGATGGGAGGGAATCCATTTGATGTGGGTGCTCTAGGATGGACTCCATTTGGTGTTGCCTGGATGGTTTGTAATCTATTGGACATGATGTGATTGGATGTAAACTTGATGAAGGAAGTGCCCTTGAATGTATATGGGGAGGGATGAACACCTTTGGGTGTGGGTTAGGTGAGATAGACTCCTGTGAATATGGCATTACTCCTCTTTGTTGTGGTTGTGATGAAATAAAACATCCTGGTTTTGAATTGGAAGGGATTGAATCTATATGATGTATATGCAGCATGCAATCACTTGAATTCAGAGGTAATGGGATATGATCGCTTGGACTAGACCACTTAAAAATATTTTGATGATAATGTAATTGTGAGGAATTACTTGCTTGTGGATTTCCTAATTGTGTAGAACTTACCATGTATGGGTATAATGATGTAGACTGACTAGTGTGAGATGCTAGAGGAAATAACCTATTATCTCGGTTTGGGATATCTTGAACAAAATTCGGTTTCATCTGATTACTGCTTTGATGTGGTTGATGAACCATTGCATCTCGTGACGGGGGTTGGTAAGCCACTGAATTACTTGGTTGGGGTTGGTGGGTTACTGATTCCCTTGAATGGAGTTGGCAAGCCAAGGAATCCCGTAGATGGGGTTGGTGTACCATTGACTGGTGTTGGTGTACCATTGACTGGTGTTGGTGTTCCATTGAATCCCTTGGCTGGGGATGGTAAGTGACAGATTCCCTTGAAAGGGGTTGGCAAGCCAAGGAATCCCCTAAATGGGGTTGGTATACCATTGAATCCATTGACTGGTGTTGGTTTTCCACTGAATCCCTTGGCTGGAGATGATAGGAGAGTGAATCTCTTGGATGGTGTTGATAGGAAACTGAATCCCTTGGTTGGAGTTGTTGAGCCACTAAATCCCTTGGCTGGGGGTTGGAGTGGTGTACAACTGTATTTCTTGAATTGGGATGGTTTGATAATGAAAGTGCAAATGGGAAGGACTGATGCTCACCTCTTGTTTGTAGGTGTGATTGTCTTTCAGAACTTGAGGTCAGGCCATGATCGCAAAGTAGATGGTTTGATGGTAATTCTATGGCGTTAGTACTGGTGTGTGGCTTTTGGATCGATGATAAGGTATTGATTGGGAGATGTAAATTATTACTCCGAGGTGGGATGAATGCTAAAATATCGCATGGGTGTTGGTGATGAGGTATTTCACTTGGAAGTTGGTGCAATGGAAAAGTATTACAAGGGTGTTGGTCATGTGGTAAAGCGTCACTTGGAGGTGGATTCAATGGTAAAGTATCACATGGGTGTTGGTCTTGTGGTAAAGTATGTCTTGAAGGCGGGTCCAATGGAAAAGTGTTACAAGGGTGTTGGATTTGTGGTAAAGCGTCACTTGGAGGTGGGTCCAATGGTAAAGTATCCCACGAGTGTTGGTCTTGTGGTAAAGCGTCACTTGGAGGTGCGTCCAATGGAAAAGTGTTACAAGGGTGTTGGTTTTGTGGTAAAGCGTCACTTGGAGTTGGGTCCAATGGTAAAGTGTCACAAGGTGGTTGGTTCTGTAGTAAAGTATCACTTGGAGGCGGGTCCAATGGAAAATTGTTACAAGGGTGTTGGTTATGTGGTAAAGCGTCACTTGGAGTTGGGTCCAATGGTAAAGTATCCCACGAGTGTTGGTCTTGTGGTAAAGCGTCACTTGGAGGTGCGTCCAATGGAAAAGTGTTACAAGGGTGTTGGTTTTGTGGTAAAACGTCACTTGGAGGTGGGTCCAATGGTAAAGTATCCCAAGAGTGTTGGTCTTGTGGTAAAGCGTCACTTGGAGGTGGGTCCAATGGTAAAGTATCACATGGGTGTTGGTTCTGTAGTAAAATATCACTTGGAGGCGGGTCCAATGGAAAAGTGTTACAAGGGTGTTGGTTTTGTGGTAAAGCGCCACTAGGAGGTGGGTCCAATGGTAAAGTATCACATGGGTGTTGGTTCTGTAGTAAAGTATCACTTGGAGGTGGGTCCAATGGTAAAGTATCCCAAGAGTGTTGGTCTTGTGGTAAAGCGTCACTTGGAGTTGGGTCCAATGGTAAAGTGTCACAAGGGGGTTGGTTCTGTAGTAAAGTATCACTTGGAGACGGGTCCAATGGAAAAGTGTTACAAGGGTGTTGGTTTTGTGGTAAAGCGTCACTAGGAGGTGGGTCCAATGGTAAAGTATCACATGGGTGTTGGTTCGGTAGTAAAGTATCACTCGGAGGTGGGTCCAATGGTAAAGTGTCACAAGGGGGTTGGTTCGGTAGTAAAGTATCACTTGGAGGTGGGTCCAATGCTAAAGTGTTACAAGAGTGTTGGTCTTGTGGTAAAGCGTCACTAGGAGGTGGGTCCAATGGTAAAGTGTCACAAGGGGGTTGGTACTGTAATAAAGTATCACTTGGAGGCGGGTCCAATGGAAAAGTGTTACAAGAGTGTTGGTCTTGTGGTAAAGTATCACTAGGAGGTGGGACCAATGGTAAAGTGTTACAAGGGTGTTGTGGTAAAGCGTCACTTGGAACCGGATGTAGGTGCAATGGCTTAAAGTCATGTGGTGATGATATATAACTTTGGTGTAGTTGTGGTAACGATGGTTCTATAGTGGGTTCCTCTGGAACCAATCTACCACTACCGAGTGCCAAAGAAAGACGAGTTATTAAGTCATCAGCAATCGAATCACCAGCAGTAAATAACTCCCTGCTATTTTCCGCTTTACAAGGCAGATGGATGTTTGGGGTTGTTTCGGCAATATCAGCCTCACAAACAGGTACAAAGGTTCGTTCATCAAATCCAAAAAAATCACTTACTGGGCTGTTAATGCTTGTGTTACTATTACTTGAAATAGTATTTCGGAGTGGCGGTAATTCGATGCCTCCGTGAAACTGTTGCGGCAGATTAGGGCCACTCAGAGGCACTACGTCCCCAGCGCTACTGGGACTGGGCTCGCTTGAGTGGGATCGATAGTGCGCACTGCGGCTGCGCTGTAATTGAGAATCCTGTCGCAGCATTGTGTAATTAAAATTCATGGGCTGAGATTTGGTTGCAAAGGTTTCGTGTTTAATTACCATGTGTTCGCGAATTTGTAACGGGGTTTTCAATCTTTGATTGCAAATTGTACACAAGTGAAATTTCTTTAATACAAGATTATCAAAAACTCTGTTGACACAATGGGCATTGTCGTGATGGCCCTGCAGTTCGTCTATACTCTCGAAATCTCTACCGCTACATTCGAAGCAACTAAATATTATTTTCGAATGGAATTCCTCCAAATGGTTAAGCCACACACTGAAATCTCGGTTGCAAAATGAACATTTCTTCTCTTTCTTTCCAACAACGTTATATTTCGAGGTACCCGCATGAGGCATATCATTAGGAAGCAGTGTGTGATAAAATTCCGTGCAATTCGCTTTATAGTCACTGGATATAATCCAATTTGGATCAGTATATTCCATATCAACATTAATATTATGTAAATCTACAGTAGATTGTTCACTAAACTCACTATGCTGACTATCAGAGGATGGCGAATCCACCTCGCTCTGGAATTCCGACGAGTAAGGCTCTGTTTGATCACTCGCTATAAGAGGAGCCGCACTCGACAACAAATCCTCACACCCCCACTTTACGCTGTCGTGATTGCAACTGAGATTCAATTCTTCTATGTAATCTCTTTGTAGTAGGTTGATATCTGTAGAGTTATGTATCAAGTTGATCAGTGGACCATCAACTTGTGCGAGTGTTTTACCAGGACCACTGGACGATCGGAATGCATTAAGTGGGTTGGATCTGTCTTTAGCAATAATTTCTTCAGACATCATACTTGCTCATCAGTTGAGTCATAGCCACAGCCCTCATTAAACCGTCTAAAACAAAAACAATTAAAGATTATTATAATGGTGAATGTTACCTGGAATTTTATTATAAGATTTCAAAAGAATTCAAGATTTATTTCAATTGTAATGTGAATGTGAAATATAGGCCATAACTTAAAAATACTGATAATTTGGTCTTAAAACATGTCTTCAGTCGAATTAAATCGAACATTGCCGTTCCAATAGGATCTAAATGAGTCACATAGCCAAAGATATAAAGTTATAATAGTTACAGAAAAAATGGCATTCACCTCAGAAATATTAACTTTTTTACAGTTTTAGTCTAGCTTGTAACATGCTATAAATCGTCCACATATGACCGACCACCAGATCAGAACTGTGTCTAGTGGTAAAATGTCCTATATATTGCGTGCGACCTTACCGATAATCGCAATTGTAGTGCTACAACTATGACAGTGGCGTTGAGCGCCATAGACTTTAACCAAATTGAAAAAAATTTCGCAGCTTATTCTGGTCGTTCATTTTCATTAAGTTAATAACGGTTGTAGGTATAATAGTTAATAACGGTTGTAGGTATAATAGTTAATAACGGTTGTAGGTATAATAGTTAATAACGGTTGTAGGTATAATAGTTAATAACGGTTGTAGGTATAATAGTTAATAACGGTTGTAGGTATAATAGTTAATAACGGTTGTAGGTATAATAGTTAATAACGGTTGTAGGTATAATAGTTAATAACGGTTGTAGGTATAATAGTTAATAACGGTTGTAGGTATAATAGTTAATAACGGTTGTAGGTATAATAGTTAATAACGGTTGTAGGTATAATAGTTAATAACGGTTGTAGGTATAATAGTTAATAACGGTTGTAGGTATAATAGTTAATAACGGTTGTAGGTATAATAGTTAATAACGGTTGTAGGTATAATAGTTAATAACGGTTGTAGGTATAATAGTTAATAACGGTTGTAGGTATAATAGTTAATAACGGTTGTAGGTATAATAGTTAATAACGGTTGTAGGTATAATAGTTAATAACGGTTGTAGGTATAATAGTTAATAACGGTTGTAGGTATAATAGTTAATAACGGTTGTAGGTATAATAGTTAATAACGGTTGTAGGTATAATAGTTAATAACGGTTGTAGGTATAATAGTTAATAACGGTTGTAGGTATAATAGTTAATAACGGTTGTAGGTATAATAGTTAATAACGGTTGTAGGTATAATAGTTAATAACGGTTGTAGGTATAATAGTTAATAACGGTTGTAGGTATAATAGTTAATAACGGTTGTAGGTATAATAGTTAATAACGGTTGTAGGTATAATAGTTAATAACGGTTGTAGGTATAATAGTTAATAACGGTTGTAGGTATAATAGTTAATAACGGTTGTAGGTATAATAGTTAATAACGGTTGTAGGTATAATAGTTAATAACGGTTGTAGGTATAATAGTTAATAACGGTTGTAGGTATAATAGTTAATAACGGTTGTAGGTATAATAGTTAATAACGGTTGTAGGTATAATAGTTAATAACGGTTGTAGGTATAATAGTTAATAACGGTTGTAGGTATAATAGTTAATAACGGTTGTAGGTATAATAGTTAATAACGGTTGTAGGTATAATAGTTAATAACGGTTGTAGGTATAATAGTTAATAACGGTTGTAGGTATAATAGTTAATAACGGTTGTAGGTATAATAGTTAATAACGGTTGTAGGTATAATAGTTAATAACGGTTGTAGGTATAATAGTTAATAACGGTTGTAGGTATAATAGTTAATAACGGTTGTAGGTATAATAGTTAATAACGGTTGTAGGTATAATAGTTAATAACGGTTGTAGGTATAATAGTTAATAACGGTTGTAGGTATAATAGTTAATAACGGTTGTAGGTATAATAGTTAATAACGGTTGTAGGTATAATAGTTAATAACGGTTGTAGGTATAATAGTTAATAACGGTTGTAGGTATAATAGTTAATAACGGTTGTAGGTATAATAGTTAATAACGGTTGTAGGTATAATAGTTAATAACGGTTGTAGGTATAATAGTTAATAACGGTTGTAGGTATAATAGTTAATAACGGTTGTAGGTATAATAGTTAATAACGGTTGTAGGTATAATAGTTAATAACGGTTGTAGGTATAATAGTTAATAACGGTTGTAGGTATAATAGTTAATAACGGTTGTAGGTATAATAGTTAATAATTTAAATTATCTCCAATATTGAGCTCTAGCATACCTTCCTTCAAGACTCTAATGCTACTACTACTATTAATACTACAAACTGGTACAGTGACACAGGTGCAGGGAACCATCTCCTGTTAACTATGGTATATTGGTAACAGACAATAGTTAACTTAATTATGGCTTTAATCTCCTTTGGCATAAAGTACTTGACAGTACAGGAAGGGTCGACTCTAGATATTATAATAACCGATGCTTGTCCCACGGGACAGGTTATACTCCACACCAATGCTATAATATTAAAGGTAAACTCTGTAAGGGCAGTAACGCTCTGCTGGTGCATAATGGAACAGGTTGAAAACTGTCCAGTAAAGGAAGTAACTTTCAAGCAGCTAGCTATTCGGGAGATCATGTAATACGAATTCAAGAGGCAATCATATCAGTATTCTGGTTAGGATAGCTAATGGCTCATAAAAACCTTATGCCGCCATGGATCACCTGTTAACAGTATTGCATATAGAGATAGGTAATTGACTGCATGTCGTGATCAATGTTAGTCCCTGCTAGCAGGGGGAAAGGGGTTCCAAATGCATATAAAAATAAGCGACAAACTGGTACCGGATGAGAGCTGGACAACTTCGTTACGAAAGATTCCTCAAATGGGTGGACGGAAAGATATACATGATAATATATTACTTGAACAAAATTCCGGTATTTTCACTAGTATTTTAAAAAATTATTGAATTAATCTAACTTTTTTTTAATTCAAAAGGAAGAATTTTTCACTTTTTTCAATAATTTTCCAGAAAATTAGTTAAAAAATGATATCGTCGGAATTATTTGTTTCAAATAAAAAAAATTAACTACTCGATATAAAAACGCAACAGAAATCACTCTTCTATTTAGATATTACTACTAGGATCGGCATGCTGCATTGCAGCTGCATTTTTAAGAATGCTGTGTCCGAATTTATTTAGATATTATGCCCCTGTCAATATTTACACCCTTCTTGTGAAGAACAACAGTTTTCACCTTTCGGTCGAAATTTGATTGAAAATTTATATAGGAAGATTTTTTATTTTTTTAAATTTATCAAGTGTTTTAAAGCGCTTATTTCATCTTATTACCTCTGCAGAAAATCTTAATAATATTTTTGTTTTGTTTTCAACATTAGAAATCAACATTGGAAGGGATGCGATGCGGTTCAATAATTATATCTACATTAATTATTAGTGTCCAATAACACAGCATTAACGAAGGGCATCCATACATCTCTCGGCACTGCTACATTGAGATTAAATGAATCGGATTTATCGCAGATGGGTTTGGTGCTATGGCACTCCAGTGGATATTGTTGGTCTACAATAAATATTTTGAAGTTTGGATTGTATGTATTATATGATAGATCGAAGTGTAACGCCAATGGAAAAGGGTGTAAACGCTAGGCCGACAACCATTATATACGGTAATGAATGTTAATTATCAATTGAAATGAAGGAACAGGTTACAGTGAAAAGTTATTCTAATTCTAACCAAAATAATAAACAAAAGTTATGATAACAGGTTACAGTTTCATATTTATCGTGGTTTTGTCATATTTTGTCAATGTTTGTCGGTTGTCGGCGTAGGCACTGGAACCCTTACTTACACACAATGGAAATTTAAAAATTCCGCAATATTTATAATTATATAATAATAATTAATGATCATAGTTGGAACGAAATAACTTCTACGGAACACTTTGTACAATCTTTATAAAGTTACACAGAAAATCATTCAGCACTCTAACCTCGCCCCGTCAGTTACACATTACTGTAATCAATGAATGAGTATAAACAGCAATGGCGACACTGCGGGAGTTTTAAATGAACAATATAAAAAAACGCACAGTGAAACAGAATATAGTAGCAATAAAGAGTATAATGAGAATTGAAGATGACGACAGAATAGGTAATTGAGTCGAGAGAGTGGTCATTCAGATAAGGCCGCATAACCGGAGACAGGCCGTACAACTGCCTATATCACCCCCATTAATAAACACATTTAAAATTCAGAGTCGGCGCATTCTTTACGGTGAGATATGGACTGATACAGCCGGGATTTCTACCATCCAGTAAACCGCAATGCAACTATAAACGAATCGCTCCAGGTAACCCAGAACTCATCAGGTTTCTGTACAGAGAGGAGGTCAGATCTCCGTTTTGATTCAAATAATTAAACACAGTTGGTACAGTATGTCGAGGTTAGGAGGATGAAAACCCCGTATAATCAATCCACCCAGTTTTTACTCGTATATTACAATATTACGCAGCCATGGGCATATAAAAAGATAATTTGAGTTTCCCTTTCAAACTCATCATTAAAAATTAATCACTTTTATACACATCCAATAGATTACGAGTGGTTAAATTAATTAGGAGTGGTTAAATTAATTAGGAGATTTTATACACGAACATTAAGCTTTTACGATCAAATCAAATAAGAGTTATTATTACCTTGTCATACAGACACACAATGAGTTGCGGGATGTTGTTGGGGACCGCAATGTGGTAAATGAACCGGTTGTACGGAAGGGACACGGGACAGTGTGTCAATGGGGACTTGGGTCTCCGTTGCGACTTAGCAGTTCGGGGCCCTCCAACAGGCAGACACAGGTGTTGTTTGACATGAAGGTTATTAACCCTGACGCCGGGTCATACGCCAAACGCTCCCCGAACTAGATCCTTTCCTCGGCAAAGGAGGATAAGAAGCGATTGTATGGGAAGGCCGTCAACGCCGGTCGGGCCGACTTCTCCCCATTCGTGGCCTCTTGCGACGGAATTCCCCCCCCCCCCCCCCCCCCAGGCCAACAAGTTACTCCGCATAATAGCGGAGAAGCTCCCCAGAACCTGGGAGTGGCCATATTGCGTCGTGACGGGTTGGTGCGTACTCGGTTGCTCGGTACTCATTTTGCCCCTATCCGAGGTGCTTTGCATTGCGTGAGAGGGTCACGGCCACGGGTAAGGTGGCGGAGTGGCCTACGGCTATCCCATGCCGAAACCCAGTAACTGAAATTTTTCGAAATTTTTTTTATTTGACCTTTGGGGTTTTCGAGGGTGTAGAATTCATCTGTGAAAGTCCCATGATGAAGATAGCACTGTTCCAAAACCCAGTAACTACGTTATGTATAATTACATTTCAAAACACATCAACTTCCACTTACTCGGTTACAAATTTAAGATTGACTATTTCACTGTCACTTTTTTAAATTTCAAAACCCAGTATCTTCAACAAACATGGTAAAGCCTAATTATTCACCACATCAAAACCAAGTTTTGGGATATAGTTACTGGGTTTCTAGTAAACATTTACTGGGTTTCTCGTAAACATTTACTGGGTTTCTAGTAAACATTTACTGGGTTTCTAGTAAACATTTACTGGGTTTCTAGTAAACATTTACTGGGTTTCTAGTAAACATTTACTGGGTTTCTAGTAAACATTTACTGGGTTTCTAGTAAACATTTACTGGGTTTCTAGTAAACATTTACTGGGTTCATAGTAAACATTTACTGGGTTTCTAGTAAACATTTACTGGGTTTCTAGTAAACATTTACTGGGTTTCTAGTAAACATTTACTGGGTTTATAGTAAACATTTACTGGGTTTCTAGTAAACATTTACTGGGTTTCTAGTAAACATTTACTGGGTTTCTAGTAAACATTTACTGGGTTTCTAGTAAACATTTACTGGGTTTCTAGTAAACATTTACTGGGTTTCTAGTAAACATTTACTGGGTTTCTAGTAAACATTTACTGGGTTTCTAGTAAACATTTACTGGGTTCATAGTAAACATTTACTGGGTTTCTAGTAAACATTTACTGGGTTTCTAGTAAACATTTACTGGGTTCATAGTAAACATTTACTGGGTTTCTAGTAAACA
The DNA here is from genome assembly GCA_032718475.1 of Nemertoderma westbladi. Taxonomy (NCBI): domain Eukaryota; kingdom Metazoa; phylum Xenacoelomorpha; order Nemertodermatida; family Nemertodermatidae; genus Nemertoderma; species Nemertoderma westbladi. The sequence continues at coordinate 33,466 of JAUCBJ010001570.1, read as the reverse complement.
TTTACTGGGTTTCTAGTAAACATTTACTAGGTTTCTAGTAAACATTTACTGGGTTTATAGTAAACATTTACTGGGTTTCAAGTAAACATTTACTGGGTTTCTAGTAAACATTTACTGGGTTTCTAGTAAACATTTACTGGGTTTCTAGTAAACATTTACTGGGTTTCTAGTAAACATTTACTGGGTTCATAGTAAACATTTACTGGGTTTCTAGTAAACATTTACTGGGTTTCTAGTAAACATTTACTGGGTTTCTAGTAAACATTTACTGGGTTTATAGTAAACATTTACTGGGTTTCAAGTAAACATTTACTGGGTTTCTAGTAAACATTTACTGGGTTTCTAGTAAACATTTACTGGGTTTCTAGTAAACATTTACTGGGTTTCTAGTAAACATTTACTGGGTTTCTAGTAAACATTTACTGGGTTTCTAGTAAACATTTACTGGGTTTCTAGTAAACATTTACTGGGTTTCTAGTAAACATTTACTGGGTTTCTAGTAAACATTTACTGGGTTTCTAGTAAACATTTACTGGGTTTCTAGTAAACATTTACTGGGTTTCTAGTAAACATTTACTGGGTTTCTAGTAAACATTTACTGGGTTTCTAGTAAACATTTACTGGGTTTCTAGTAAACATTTACTGGGTTTCTAGTAAACATTTACTGGGTTTCTAGTAAACATTTACTGGGTTTCTAGTAAACATTTACTGGGTTTCTAGTAAACATTTACTGGGTTTCTAGTAAACATTTACTGGGTTTCTAGTAAACATTTACTGGGTTTCTAGTAAACATTTACTGGGTTTCTAGTAAACATTTACTGGGTTTCTAGTAAACATTTACTGGGTTTCTAGTAAACATTTACTGGGTTTCTAGTAAACATTTACTGGGTTTCAAGTAAACATTTACTGGGTTTCTAGTAAACATTTACTGGGTTTCTAGTAAACATTTACTGGGTTTCTAGTAAACATTTACTGGGTTTCAAGTAAACATTTACTGGGTTTCTAGTAAACATTTACTGGGTTTCTAGTAAACATTTACTGGGTTTCTAGTAAACATTTACTGGGTTTCTAGTAAACATTTACTGGGTTTCTAGTAAACATTTACTGGGTTTCTAGTAAACATTTACTGGGTTTCTAGTAAACATTTACTGGGTTCATAGTAAACATTTACTGGGTTTCTAGTAAACATTTACTGGGTTTCTAGTAAACATTTACTGGGTTTCTAGTAAACATTTACTGGGTTTCTAGTAAACATTTACTGGGTTTCATAGTAAACATTTACTGGGTTTCTAGTAAACATTTACTGGGTTTCTAGTAAACATTTACTGGGTTTCTAGTAAACATTTACTGGGTTTCTAGTAAACATTTACTGGGTTTCTATTAAACATTTACTGGGTTTCTAGTAAACATTTACTGGGTTTCTAGTAAACATTTACTGGGTTTCTAGTAAACATTTACTGGGTTTCTAGTAAACATTTACTGGGTTTCTAGTAAACATTTACTGGGTTTCTAGTAAACATTTACTGGGTTTCTAGTAAACATTTACTGGGTTTCTAGTAAACATTTACTGGGTTTCTAGTAAACATTTACTGGGTTTCTAGTAAACATTTACTGGGTTTCATAGTAAACATTTACTGGGTTTCTAGTAAACATTTACTGGGTTTCTAGTAAACATTTACTGGGTTTCTAGTAAACATTTACTGGGTTTCAAGTAAACATTTACTGGGTTTCTAGTAAACATTTACTGGGTTTCTAGTAAACATTTACTGGGTTTCTAGTAAACATTTACTGGGTTTCTAGTAAACATTTACTGGGTTTCTAGTAAACATTTACTGGGTTTCTAGTAAACATTTACTGGGTTTCTAGTAAACATTTACTGGGTTTCTAGTAAACATTTACTGGGTTTCTAGTAAACATTTACTGGGTTTCTAGTAAACATTTACTGGGTTTCTAGTAAACATTTACTGGGTTCATAGTAAACATTTACTGGGTTTCTAGTAAACATTTACTGGGTTTCTAGTAAACATTTACTGGGTTTCTAGTAAACATTTACTGGGTTTCTAGTAAACATTTACTGGGTTCATAGTAAACATTTACTGGGTTTCTAGTAAACATTTACTGGGTTTCTAGTAAACATTTACTGGGTTTCTAGTAAACATTTACTGGGTTTCAAGTAAACATTTACTGGGTTTCTAGTAAACATTTACTGGGTTTCTAGTAAACATTTACTGGGTTTCTAGTAAACATTTACTGGGTTTCTAGTAAACATTTACTGGGTTTCTAGTAAACATTTACTGGGTTTCTAGTAAACATTTACTGGGTTTCTAGTAAACATTTACTGGGTTTCTAGTAAACATTTACTGGGTTTCTAGTAAACATTTACTGGGTTTCTAGTAAACATTTACTGGGTTTCTAGTAAACATTTACTGGGTTTCTAGTAAACATTTACTGGGTTTCTAGTAAACATTTACTGGGTTTCTAGTAAACATTTACTGGGTTTCTAGTAAACATTTACTGGGTTTCTAGTAAACATTTACTGGGTTTCTAGTAAACATTTACTGGGTTTCTAGTAAACATTTACTGGGTTTCTAGTAAACATTTACTGGGTTTCTAGTAAACATTTACTGGGTTTCTAGTAAACATTTACTGGGTTCATAGTAAACATTTACTGGGTTTCTAGTAAACATTTACTGGGTTTCTAGTAAACATTTACTGGGTTTCTAGTAAACATTTACTGGGTTTATAGTAAACATTTACTGGGTTTCAAGTAAACATTTACTGGGTTTCTAGTAAACATTTACTGGGTTTCTAGTAAACATTTACTGGGTTTATAGTAAACATTTACTGGGTTTCAAGTAAACATTTACTGGGTTTCTAGTAAACATTTACTGGGTTTCTAGTAAACATTTACTGGGTTTCTAGTAAACATTTACTGGGTTTCTAGTAAACATTTACTGGGTTTCTAGTAAACATTTACTGGGTTTCTAGTAAACATTTACTGGGTTTCTAGTAAACATTTACTGGGTTCATAGTAAACATTTACTGGGTTTCTAGTAAACATTTACTGGGTTTCTAGTAAACATTTACTGGGTTTCTAGTAAACATTTACTGGGTTTATAGTAAACATTTACTGGGTTTCAAGTAAACATTTACTGGGTTTCTAGTAAACATTTACTGGGTTTCTAGTAAACATTTACCGGGTTTCTAGTAAACATTTACTGGGTTTCTGGTAAACATTTACTGGGTTTCTATTAAACATTTACTGGGTTTCTAGTAAACATTTACTGGGTTTCTAGTAAACATTTACTGGGTTTCTAGTAAACATTTACTGGGTTTCTAGTAAACATTTACTGGGTTTCTAGTAAACATTTACTGGGTTTCTAGTAAACATTTACTGGGTTTCTAGTAAACATTTACTGGGTTTCTAGTAAACATTTACTGGGTTTCTAGTAAACATTTACTGGGTTCATAGTAAACATTTACTGGGTTTCTAGTAAACATTTACTGGGTTTCTAGTAAACATTTACTGGGTTTCTAGTAAACATTTACTGGGTTTATAGTAAACATTTACTGGGTTTCAAGTAAACATTTACTGGGTTTCTAGTAAACATTTACTGGGTTTCTAGTAAACATTTACCGGGTTTCTAGTAAACATTTACTGGGTTTCTAGTAAACATTTACTGGGTTTCTAGTAAACATTTACTGGGTTTCTAGTAAACATTTACTGGGTTTCTAGTAAACATTTACTGGGTTTCTAGTAAACATTTACTGGGTTTCTAGTAAACATTTACTGGGTTTCTAGTAAACATTTACTGGGTTCATAGTAAACATTTACTGGGTTTCTAGTAAACATTTACTGGGTTTCTAGTAAACATTTACTGGGTTTCTAGTAAACATTTACTGGGTTTTGGGAATTTAATAATTATAATTTTTGTACTCTAGGTTGTAGATACACCGTTTTGTATGAAAAACTTCAAATGCGATTTTCTCAAAATGAAGTTTTTTCACTTACTGGGTCTGGAAGACGGCGCTGGGCTACCTTGAACGAGGGTTGACTTTAACTTAATAATAACTGCATAATTATACATGAATGAACCACATTTATTTTATAATTATTAGATTTAGTAGAGGCAAAGTTTAGAGAATTTTGGTAACTTAATGGTCTGCCGCTAGGAGGCGATAAATATTACTTCGCCGATACAAATAACCTTTGAACCACTGCATTGATTTTAATGACAGAATAACTAATCATTAATGACAGAATAACAAACCAATGGAATGTTCTTATTCAAATGATGCGGATGCTGGCGTAGCGCAATTTCATGGACTGCCGCTAGGTGGTGCTAAATATAAATTCACATACATTTTGACAATATTTTTACAGAATGACCTATGGAATGTTCTCAATAAATTAGTTTCTGACGTCGTGCGATTTCATGGACTGCCGCTAGGTGGTGCTAAATATAAATTCACATACATTTTGACAATATTTTTACAGAATGACGTATGAAATGTTCTCAATTAATTAGTTTCTGACGTCGTGCGATTTCACGGTATGTCGCTAGGGGCGCTAAATATACCGTCGTCAAGACTTAATAACTTTTGAAGGACACTTTCAGAAGTTTTTAATAAGAAATTATACAAGTAGGCCTACATAATATATATAATACACTAAATTTTGTGGGGCGAGCCACGAAGTGAGCGTTAATATATGGGTACCATTAACGAGTTTTCTGTCGTCGTCGCCTGTAGTCGTACACATTGGATCGCTAATAACTCAATTCCTTGATGAAATTAAACGAAACTTGGTACGTATGTAGTCCGTCAAAGGTTTAGATAGAACCTTTGACTTCTCTGACTGACTTCAAACTAACGACAGACAAGTCGATAATGGGGGCCCCTATATGCTAAGTCTTTGCTCACTTCGTGCTGCGCGAAGACCCCACGAACGTGTCATTAGATTTTACGGTTTCCAAAGGTACCGGTATGTCCAACGATGTCGCGAGAGTCTGTAAATTGCACGAAGGTCGTTCAAAGTAAAACCAAGTTTAAAAAGCCCTCTAGCGGCCGAAATTAAGTGAGATATCGGTTACGTATTATTATCAAAAGGGCATTTTTCATACAAACTTTAGTGTAAACCCCACACACTTAAAGTTAGTGTGTTTCACACACTTAAAACACCGTTAGTTAGCGTGATGTTGGCACTACAAAACAATATGGAAAAAGGATTGAAATCAAAATGTTAAAAAAAAATCAGAAAATAAGTATTTAGATGACATTGTGTGTCATTAATTATCTTTAATTAGTATATTGAAGATGTGCAGGTTTGTGTGTATCTAAAGCTAAAAATAACGCACGGAACTATGGCTTGAGGCAAATAACAATCGAAACAAACAAAATCTAAAATCACACATTCCATTAGATTTTGGTGGTTCCATATTACACACTAAAACCCCGACCAGACAGTCAATCATAACACTTCGATAAAATTTGCTTTGTATTTGGGGATAGTTTACATTATGTGATAATACCATAATGATAATCAATGTTACTCAACCAATGTGGAAGGGACGTTAGGAAATAATGAAACCTAAGAGTTGGTAAATAGTTGACTATATCAGCTAGAACATGTCTGGATATGGAGGAAGTGAGTGAAAATGATGTGGGTTTAATGTCAGAATGGTCTCCAAAGATTACTCAGCGGTCTAGAACAAACAGCATCCATTGTCTGGCTATTTTGAAAGGTACAAAGACAGACCAGAATCCTAAATGTAAACTTGGATCCCCCCCCCCCCCCATGGGTTGGTCACATAGAAATCTTCGGCTACTTAGGATCAATGTTTGATTCTGTGACCTATCACTGGAACCACTCTGAGTTTATTATGTTATTGCCATCAAAAGTAGTGTCATCGTCATCATCTGCGTTATGCCAGACACTGTTGAGCGTAGGGTGGTACTGCAGCTAGGACCGGCCCGGCGTCATCAGACCATGCTATATAAATACAATGCTATTCGGGTGAGATGAAAAGTAGAGGTTAGCCATTAACATAAACTAAACAAAAAAGTCGCTGTTCTTGATAATGCTGAGTGTTTTGTTTATAGCAGTTCTTTTCTAAGTTGGGACCAATCCGAGATGTAATCGAATTATATACAAATGGACTTATAGCTACTATTTGACTATTATAGCTGTCAAGGCAAAGGGCGTGGCCTACTAAATATAGTAACGGTTGAACATGCATGGCCTAGGCCTACTCTACCTATCCTATACTGTTTACAGATCATGTGTCATTGTCAGCTGTTTTATTGTAGTAAACAATAAATCAGCTGTTTCCTATTCAGCATAACAGGAAGCTGTAAAAAATGCAATAGTTCTCAGCTCTAAGGTCTTGCTTGATAGTTCGCTAGTCAAAGTCAAGGACTACTATTCCAGGTACTTGTACAGTAGTAAGTAGGCATTTGATCATAGTACAAACAGGTAGGCCTACATCTACAACACAAACTAATGAAGAATACCATCATACAACGACCGAATCGCCGACATGGTTTCCAAATTGCTACAGACTGCATTTCTCACCGTCGGGGGAGGGGCCTGCATGTCTGTAGGTTGTCTACTGGGAGGCGACCCAAAGTTCTACACCAATATCGTAATGCCGACTATAGCTCGGTTCTATCAACCTGAGGAAGCTCATTCACTCTTCCTCAGATTGCTATCTACTCGCCCCCGATTGGCTGTTCCTTTGGGCAACCGTTTCTATAGGGACCCACACTGTTTAACTACGCAAGTCTTCAATCGAACCTTCTCTAACCCGGTGGGGTTGGCCGCGGGTTGCGATAAGGACGCCACCGCTATCCACGGTTTCCTCGCCTTGGGTTTCGGTTTCGTGGAAGTCGGAACGGTAACTCCACAACCGCAACCCGGCAACGATAGACCCCGAGTATTCCGGGTGACCAAGAATCGCGCCGTTATCAACCGTATGGGATTCCCGGGAAGCGGAGTCCTCGCGGTGAAACGGAAGATTCTAGAAGCGAAACAATCGCCCCCCGGCGGAATAATAGGAGTTAATTTCGGTAAAAATAAAACGACGGAAAACGACGCAGCGACTGAGTACAGTTCGGTTCTACGCCACTTGGCGGCTACTAATCCGGACTATTTGGTGGTTAACGTATCCAGTCCCAACACCCCTGGACTTCGCAAACTACAGCAGACCGACGAACTAACTAAAATCATCACTAAATTAAACTCCGACCGACGCGAATTATTCCCGGGCGGCGGCCCGCCGCTGTTGATTAAACTTTCGCCGGATCTCGACGAGTTACAACGCCGCGAGATGGCGTCCCTGGTTACGGAGCCTAGCAACCGTGTCAACGGGATTATAGTGGCCAATACTACGTTGGCGAGACCGGCTGACTTGTCGGGATCCGCGTCCGAAACCGGGGGCCTCAGTGGCGCGCCACTCAAGGATCCGTCGACCGGGATGGTTGCCGATATGTACCGGCTGACAGGCGGCTCGCTGCCTATAATCGGGGTGGGCGGGGTCAGTTCCGGTGCAGACGCGTACGATAAGATACGGGCTGGGGCGAGTTTGGTGCAGCTATACACCGCGTTGGTCTACCAGGGGCCGCCAGTAGTCAGGGAGATAAAGAAACAACTGGCCGAGTTGCTGAAACGGGACGGTTTCGGTTCAGTCGGGGAAGCTGTGGGTGCGGACCACAAACACTTGGATAATTAGTGTATGTGGCTCGCCCCATAACACGGACCACAAACAGCTGGATACTTAGTGTATGTGGCTCGCCCCATAACACGGACCACAAACAGCTGGATACTTAGTGTATGTGGCTCGCCCCATAACACGGACCACAAACAGTTGGATACTTAGTGTATGTGGCTCGCCCCATAACACGGACCACAAACAGTTGGATACTTAGTGTATGTGGCTCGCCCCATAACACGGACCACAAACAGTTGGATACTTAGTATATGTGGCTCGCCCCATAACACGGACCACAAACAGTTGGATACTTAGTGTATGTGGCTCGCCCCATAACACGGACCACAAACAGTCGGATACTTAGTGTATGTGGCTCGCCCCATAACACGGACCACAAACAGTTGTATACTTAGTGTATGTGGCTCGCCCCATAACACTGACCACAAACAGTTGGATACTTAGTGTATGTGGCTCGCCAATCACTACCTTCTCCCATAGAAGTGCGTTAAGACACACAAGCGGAAATATAAATAGTGTAGAAATACGATATGATACGGGGAGATGACAGAGGTTTTACAAAATCTAGTCAATTAAACTGCGGGTCGGACTTTTTCAATCTTAAAACACCCAATGGCAGCATCTCATATCAACTGCTGCGAGGCTAAACACCCCATATCTAAATACGACCATATAGGGTGCTTTACCTTGTGAAGTCAGTTGACCAAATAACCCTATCCTTGAGTTGGGGTTTTTTTACCTTGTGTTTTTCTTTTAAGCCAACCATTATTTACGGAATTGACCAACCAGAAGAAGAAATATCCTCTATTGTCCTATAATAACTGTTGTCATACACTATATACTTAAAGAACTCTGTCTGGCAGAAATTCATTTTAGTTTTTTCTTTTCACGTGACGCTAATTATTTTACCCTATCTATAGTTGTTGAGTTTTGATCGGAAATATACTCTTTAATCAAGTAACAGTCTAACTTTTGAAATAGAAACTGGGAAAAGTGGAGTCGTAGTTGGAAATGGGCTTGGGGTGGGTGTAGTGGGATAACGGGACCAATTGGGCGACCAAATGGACTTCCAATAGAGATAATTCATTTTTCATTTCATTCCAATCAAGCCGGATGTATATTTCAAGTAAAATAATTAAAATGGCCCAACGCTTTACACAGACGATAACATAATAAAAGTTACATGTTATAGTTATATAAATTTCTATATAAAATTTGTGCTGTATCTATTTCAGTCCTTAATTTGTATAATAATTTACTATTATTATTATAAGATAATTAGTACAACGAGTCTATATTACAGTGGGCTATTAATGTGGAAATACTCTAGAATGCGCTTGTATTTTGCCATGAATCCACTGGAACCAATTGAGTAGCATTTTAATATAATGTCTGCATTTATCACGTCTGCAATAACGTTAAACTGAGCCGAAACCGAAGAGTTAAATCTTGGAGGAGTTTCGGAAACGTAACTTTTTTCACAGTTTTTGTACGTCTGTAACGGATGATTGTTTACACCGAAAAAGTCGACACTCTTGTAGGGTCATATATTTGTTATGTATTGTATTTGTTATGAATACACTTTTGTAGGGTCATATATTTGTGTAACCTGAATACGATTATATTGCTGTCTGCAAATACAATGATGTTGTTGGTAAAGTGTCACTTCCTATATGCAACTCGTCGCGGTGGTTTAATGTTTGTCAGAAACCTGAATTCACGATAACTACCGGTAACTGTAATCAGTCGAATCCAGTCCAAATGTTTAACTTTAAACTATATATGAATTAAAAACTGACTGAACGATATAAATATACCGACATCATTTGTATATGTTAATACCTAATAATATGCCAATATTTACATGAAACTTAGTGACGTGACCTTACTTAAATGTGTTTATATACTTTCTTGCAGGGCAATATAAACAATGCAACATTTTACTTATAGGCCTAATTTAAAATATCGTAGCCTGGCCATAGAGAACAGTCACCGGTGCGTGATCGGTAAACTACCCGTTGATTGGAAGTTTGTACCCAATGGGTTAATCTTGCGGTATTGATGCGATAAGCCAGTGGTACACTGCACGGAGCCTGATCACACCCAACGGTACCGTTGCGGTAACTGGTTGTCTAAATGTTCACAGTTAATTCAACAGTCTAGACAATCATTTTATTACTACTAATACTACTAGGTCGAGTGAACTCGGACAGTGGAAATGAGATCCTTCCAGGATTCCCGATTCTCCATTGTTGTCGCAATTTCGTTTCTCCCAAGTTCAGTATCCCTTTCAAGTTGATCTATATATGTTATGGCCGGTCGTCCACGACTACGCTTTCCATGAGTTGGTTGCCAGAAAAGTAGATCTGGTATGACATCGTCTTTACTTCGCCAGCAGTGCCCACTGAATCTTAATCTGCGTTCACGGAGGGTGGTTGATACAGGTGGTATTGTACCATAAAGCTCGGCGTTTGTCATGTGTTATCTCCAGCTGATGTTTAGGGCTGCCCTTTGTAGTCTTGTGTGGCAACCATCAATTCGTCATTTTATTTATTTTATTAACATTATTTCAATAGGATTCGGTCGCACAACTACCTGTTGGGTCGTTCACATTCAACGGTAATCAAAATTATTTACCGTACAGACACCGCTCGTATACCGCAGAGTCGTTCACACTCAGCGGTGTACCGCTGACCCTGCGGTACATCGCGCGGTGTACCGTTTCGTTGGATGAATGCATCATGTTGAAATCCTAGAGTTGTATACTGGTTTATTTGGAAGATATGGAGAATATTGAGATAATAGGAGAATCAGAACAACCCACACAACGTTTAAGTGAAACAACCCGTATCACACAAACCAAGCCATGGAAATTGTTATATCTCTTGCGACTAAATCTGGGAGGTATAAACAACCCGCAGAGATATGGAGTAATGTTAATTTTCATATGTGGGCGTTCATAAAGTATGTCACGCAAGCTCTAACCCCCCCCCCCCTAGTGCGTGACATACTTTATGAACGCCTATGTAATGTTCTCATACTGACGCAAATTAAATAATTTTTTGGCTTTTTCTTCAAAACGAGTTTTAGGTGTGTGTTGTTCTTGCTCTATGGCCACGATATAATAGTTTTATAAATGCAATTTATAACTATACAATATACATACATAACAGAGGCCTAGTTGGGTCGGGATTGGGATTACGGGCCTTAATAAAACCTAAAAATCTAGCCTGCTGGCGTACCGTAAACGTATCTAAAGTCTATATCTATTACCTACATATAATATATATTATATATAGTCTCAGCTAACCTGTAATTATAATAAAATGTTTTGATTGCCAGCGATGATATTTAGTTTGCGACGGGGAGGAAATTAAACTTCATTGCGATTCTGGGCTAAATGCGCATTCCGATTGCAGGTTGAACTTTAACGCAAATAGATAGCGGTATGCAATTGACACAATATTGGAGATCCAAAATATCAATTATATACAACTGCAAAATCAAGGTAACAAATAGAATTAAATTTAATGCAATATCTCATATAAAATGTAGATATAATACCTGTAGTTCTCCAGTCTGCCGCTAGAGGGCGACTGGACTGGTTCTCCCGTCTCATTGATTTTAATCCGTTTTTTTTCGATGTGTTACCAGAAATTTTAACTATTTCACTCTAGTATTTACCGATTGTGAGTTTCCGACAATTGTCGCAGAAGCACATCAATGACGTATCGTCAGCAAACAGGTAGTTATGAAAGACTTACCTGACGGCAGGTCGACATAATATGTCGACCTGCCGTCAGGTACATCTTTCATAACTACCTGTTTGCCGACGATACGTCATTGATGAAAAATTCTGGAACAACAGTACCTTATTATTTTAATATTATTAAAGTAATAAGGTACTGTTGTATCAGAATTTTTCAGCAATTTTATGTGGGACTACCATTTTTAAATGGAATGAATGAAATGAGAAAGTTTCAGACTCTCCGGAAAAAACCATTGGATATAGATAGATTTATTTAAGCCAGCTCGCTATCGATAGGCAAACGGCCGCTACGTTGATAATTGTAGTATCATAAGTCTGTTTGTCGAAATTATACGAATTTCAATTGACTGGTGTTAGTATCCAGAAGCAGTTTTAGACTTCCACTGTGTCAGTGCAGCAGTGTGTACTACAAAATTTTGTTTTCCCATTGAAGGGAAAGGATGAGGTTACAGTAGCACAACAGCGATATTCTAACAAAATCAGAAAATTAAAGTCAATAGAACAGTTTACAGTTTTATTTTTGGAATTTGGAGTACCGGTGTGTAACAGATAACTTTTACTCCTCATGCAATCCCCCCCCCCCCCCCCCCCGGTTAAATTTCCATACTGTATTCTCACTCCCGGTGTATTGCTTCCAATACAAATAGAAATGAAAAACACATTTCAAATAACGAGGTCGGACTGGTCATTAGTTTATTTAACATCGATTTCTCCATATAGCTGTTGCTGTATAGCCTTCCCTTCATTGCCTTCCATGTAACAGCCAAGAGAGAGAGAGAGATTATTTCGCCTTGAGCCCGGTGTTTAACGTATCACTGGTCGTTTATGATGATTCAGTACAGTACTGATTCAGTACAGCACTCGCGCCCATTACCAACCTCGTTGCACTGCACTGGCCTGGCCATGTACGTACATCTGACCGCCATGATAGCATCGATAATACAATAATATAGGGTGATAGGAGCACACACAACAGGTACACAATATCCCTTCGGCCTACACATTATTCAATGTGCTGCTAAAACCTGGTCTTTTGGGATGAGACTTCTGGGTACAATAATACTCTACTATCGGTGTTGTATTTAAATTAATAGTAGGTCTATACCGGTACCGTAAAACGGGGCTACTTGCAACATAAATTGCGATCTATAACATTTCTAAAATTATCTACATTGCCTAATTAATGAATTAAATAACTAACAATAAAAAGGAACATACAATATATTACATAATTACAATGCAATATTATTTTAACTGTTTAATGATCAAATTAATTAATATAAGTAGATAAGCAGGGATCGTACACGTACAGTTAGTTACTTTTTGCGGTAGTGGTATGGCTTTGCGATAGCCATAGCGGTGTATACCGCTGTAGCGGTAGTTGAATTATAGCTGTATAGTTCATTCATACCCGTACCTGTGGTATTGCAAAAATAAGACTACTGTAACCTATGTTATTGAATTAATGTTTATTGACAAATAGTTTTGGTTAGAAACGCCGGATTCACTGTATCAAGTACAATGCACACATCTCCAACCGAGACTATATAACATTGCAGCTGGAGGTGTCTCATTGGTTCCCCACTGCCTCAAGCTTGACATTAGAACAAAGCCGCCTCCGCTTTGCAGGACATTGCAATGCAATGGACGAGGCTTTGCAGTCCAATGGACGTCTGGTGGACCAGTTTCCCGCCCAGTCCGAGGAATGCACCAGACTCCGACTATTTCGCTGGATGGTAACCCTTCCTACATCCTACATGGTCTCGTAGAGCAGCGCCAATATACAATCTGAGACCCTGGTCGTTGTTTCGACTTCGAATCAAGAGTTGCAGTTATCTATCATAGGCTTGTGGCAATAGCTGCATTCCACATTCCGATGTTTCCTCAGGAACCATACCATGTCGGGGTCGGCACCACCAAGACCACACATCTTCCGATGAAACCTTCTTTATATCGTCCAATCTTACTTCCATCATGCACTCAAAGGTGCAGTGGACGGGACAGCCCTCGCAACTAAATAATTCCATAGAAATTCAGCATACAGACTGATAGACAGACTACGGAGCGACTGAATGCAGGACAGGCAGGCCTATAAGTAACATTACTGTCTAACTGTCCTGTACTGTACAACTATAAGGTTCTACGGACGGTACTACTGACTACTACTAACTACAGTACTCTAGAGTAGTCTTATAGGCCGATGTCTCGATACCGGAACAAGCTATGAACAAACAGACTTCAGATTTGGAATGCTGATGAAATTTTGCTCTAGGTGAAATGGAAAAATATCGGTATTAAAAAATGTGTAGAAAATAGGAGGTGGTGTGCAGTGTGGGATACATGACCGAACGTAATCAGGATCGAATGTAACATAGTTATTACGTATCGAACGTAACCTCAATTATGTTACATTGGATCCTATAACTATGTTACATTCGATCTACAAATTACCCGAATGTAACATTGCCATTTACAGATTTAAAGGAGCAGGTTACCGTTACAGAGGTGTTTTGGGGGAACCAAAACAATAAACGAAAGTTAACACATGTTACAAGATTCTGCAGGTTACTTTTATTTAAAGGCTGAAAGGAGCAGGTTACAGAGGCGTGTTGGGGGAACCAAAACAATGAACGAAAGTTAACACATGTTACAAGATTATGCAGGTTACGTAATTGGGTCTTGGGTCTTTGTTTTGTACTCACCAACACCAAACTGTTTCTACCTGTAAATAAACGAAGCATTTCATCGGTTAACTCCTGAAATCAAAACACAACTGAAATAAATGGCAATGTTACATTCGAGCTTAGTAATTTGTAGATCGAATGTAACATTCCCTAACATAGTTATAGGATCCAATGTAACATAATTGAGGTTACGTTCGATTCGTAAAAACTAAGTTACATTCGATCCTGATTACGCTCGGTCTGTCACCTGCATAACATGAATGTAAACAATATGCTAAAAGCTGAAAAGTAAAGCACCTAGAATGCAAGAATGTACCATTATATTCTAAGTACAATACGCTGAAGATACATACAGAGCTGCAAAGGTAACTTTCCATAACTTAATAGCTGTCTCTCATCTGTCATCTGTCATGCTTCATCTTCACTTCGTGTACCTTTAAGTTTGATTCTCAATGTCCTACTGTCCTACCTAAAGTCCAAAATTGGACTTGAAGTCCAATATTGGACTTTTGTAAAAATTCCAAGCATTATAAAAAAGTTCCAAACGCCTGGTGAATTTCGGGTCCCCCTGTTCAAAACTCTTATTTTTTGATATACTTTCGATATAAAAAAAAATCCCACCCGATCCAATTACCGGTACCCAAGGCCCTGGAACAATTGCTGAATTGGCTGATTTGAAGTTCAATATTGGACTCACAGAAGTCCCATTTTGGACTTGAACTGGCGTCGAAGTCCAATTTTGGACTCAAGTCTCACCGACTGCAGGACTGTATGTGTATGCTGTCTGGCAGTCTGGGTAGGCTTACCGGTGGCAGTAGGTCATTAAATGAATTTTCAAATGAACAAAATGTAATATTTTGAAAAAAGTGAAAATCGAAAACTGAAAAGTGAAACTCTTCGACTTACAGTTAACCATAAATAATTATAGTAGATACATTGCTGCATTGTTGATTGATTATGAATAATTTTTTTGTCTTTTGGGTAGGCCTAGTTTTTTGGGTAGGCCTAACACCTAATATTGCTGTATTGTGTTTTTTTGGGTAATTCGTCTGTCCGTAGGACCCGCTAGGGAATTTATAGGCCTACTGCCTACCGCCAGACCGCTGTACCGGGAGGGGAGCGGGAGGTGAATTTTTAGGGGGGTGCCCGGGGACCGGGGTGGAAATTTTCTGCTACACCGGCAGACCGGTAATCAGCTGTTATTAATTATTTTCGTAACAATAACATAGGCAGATAGGGCATAGTAGCCTACATGCTGACATGCCTAGGCTGCTAGGCCTAGCTCTGTCAGTCTGTAGCCTGGCTGCCTGGTAGCTGCTGGGATACGAAAATACCAGACTGCCAGAGGTGAGGTGAGCGGTGAGGATAACTGTCTGACTGTGAGCTACCGGTATTGACCTACCGGTACACAGATAGACTTACCTTTGTCAGTATGCTGGTATCATGCTGTCATGCAGTCATGTGTAGCCTATGTTGTTTATGGCTGCATGGTATTAATAATCCACTTTCACTGATATCAACATCTTACATCGAATAGTCAAGCAATACAACAATATGCAATACGACAGTAATACAGCTCAATACAGCAATACAACAGTAATACAGTTCAATACAGCAATACAACAGTAATACAGTTCAACAGTTCAGTTCAATACAGCAATACTGCAATTCACAATAGGCCTACAGCAATACAGGTAGGTAAATACTGACTGAAGCAATACAGTAATGATAATAATAGGCAGGCATACCGAACACGCACTGGCATAACGGTTATAAAGGGATCTATGAAGGGGCGGAAGTGGTTGGTGAAAGGCGAACTGAACTGTATTGAGATTAGACATAGCTTATATTGATAGTACTGTAGGCCTATAGTGTATAAGTGAGAATACAAATACAGTAGTAAATGTATATTGAGATTTACAAATTGAGATTACAATAGGCTTAACTAATACAATTAATTGTATTATTGCAGCAGCTTAGTCTAGTGGTGATATTCCTAGGCTTCCAATTAGGAAGCCCTGGTTCCATGGTGGTGAACAGGCGTTCCTTTGGGAAACAGATAGTGGAAGGGTTTACTGTGGAAGATCACACATGGTGGTGAATAGGCGTTCCTTTAGGAAACAGAGTGGAAGGGTTTACTGTGGAAGATCACCCAGAGTGGTGAACAGGCACTCCTTAAGGAAACAGAGTAGAAGGATTTACTGTGGAAGATCACCCATGGTGGTGAAGAGGCGTTCCTTTGGGAAACAGAGTGAAAGGGTTTACTGTGGAAGATCACCCATGGTGGTGAACAGGCATTCCTTTTAGGAAACAGAGTGTAAGGGTTTACTGTGGAAGATCACCCATGGTGGTGAACAGGCATTCCTTTAGGAAACAGAGTGGAAGGGTTTACTGTGGAAGATCACCCATGGTGGAGAACAGGCATTCCTTTGGGAAACAGAGTGGAGGGATACTGTGGAAGATCACCCATGGTGGTGAACAGGTATTTCTTGGCTTAACGGGCCAATCAATCCCATTCAATAATACAATTTCTAGATTACAAAAAATATTGAGATTATAAGAGTTTTTTTTTAATGAAAAATAATCAAATTTTTCGACCGAAATTCTTCGTTCTCGGCCGAAAGGTGGTTTTTTACGGCCACAATTTTCGGCATAAATTTTTCGGCCGAAATGTTTTTTTCTACGTCCGACATGTTGGCCCATGTTAAGTATACCAGACTTTCTGCTGTTATATTTCACTTTAAAGTTAACCGCCTGGTGATATGTGAAGAATACCAGGCTTTCACTAAAAGCCAAGCTTTCTAAATTTTTCTTAGAACACCAACTATATTTTTATGATCTCAATACATGTATTTGTAATCTCAATATTTTTTTAAAATCGTCATGTTTTTCAACCGGATAGTACTAGATCGTGAAATAACAGTCAAAAACGGGCGAAAACACTTTGAATGTAGGGAAAACAGACGATAACAGTTATATCGTTTAATAATAACCATACATGCAACCAGGTGAAAATAAATATTAAAATGAATTAGGTGTTAATATAACTGTAAACATTGTTGCATTTACTATGTCGCCAAATTAAGATTACTTTATTTCCATTACAATAACACAGTTACTGAACCGTGTACCGGTGGCATATTTCCAATTGGGGTGTCATTTCAGCATATGGAAGTATTTCTGGGCTACTAATTAATTGGTCCTTCAATGGGCTCAGGAAATCGAAGTTAATACACCAGATAAGGGGCCTTGCCCAAGGTGATCCGCTTAGTCCCTTACTCTTTATACTCTACATCTGGGACCTTATTAATGTAATCAAACAAGCGGCCTCGGCAGCCTCGGCAGTAATAATATTCCTGTTTGCGGACGATCTTCTTGTCATTAGTGACACCAGAGAGGGGCTGCAGGCGGCCCTAGACGCCATTGCGGAATGGTCATCTAATAATGGACTTCAGGTGAACCTCCTGAAGACCGAAATAATGAAATTTCGCCGCGAAGGTCGGCTTAGTAAATTAGATTCATTCAAGTACAACGGCAACCCCATCAAAATCACAAACTCTTACACCTACCTAGGCGTTGTTTTTCAACCTACTTTTTCATTTTCCCATCACATCCTTAAGGTATTCACTAAATCTCTAGCAGTAACTCATTCCATAAAGAACCCACGATTGTTATCTCTTTCGACAGCCATAAAGCATTTTAACATTAAAATTCTACCTATTATTTCCTACAGTTTAGGAACTGGACCGAGCCAAGATCTGAATCCAGACACATAATCGCACGCTTCTCGATTCACGGCTTTCACCATCTAGTCTGCCAATCTACTGTTTTCCACGATATTTCCCCAGATTGCCATTGCAAGTTGTGCGGTGGAGCGGCTCCTCTTCTACACTTGCTGGATTGTCCAGGAAATTCGCGCAGCCTTACTGAGTTAGCAACCAAGATCAATCCTCAGTTGTAACGTAACCAAGGAATTCTAAATTTTCGTGCTTTTAATACTTTTTACATAATTATTCTTTGTCTATATTTTAACCTTTTACTGCCCAGTTGTTGTTTAAGTGCCGCTTCCCTGGCTTGTTAATTAAAATATATATTGGTCCTTCAATAAGCTCACCTCATTGGCTAACACTCTCCCATAGCCAAAAGGTATGTCGGTACGGCCTAATTGTCAGAAGGAGTGTCGGTCGATTGGGGAAAAGCACTTCTGTACTTTGTAAATTGTACTTACTTACTTACTAATTGTAGGCTACTTAGTGGGAGTAGTATATGTAGATACGTTCTCGGATCAGAGTCAACCATAGCCCAGCATTACCATTGCATTGCATTGCATTGTACAATTTTACCGTACACATTGCATCTGTTACACGTTATTACTATTCCACTCTCCAAGTCACACTGATGTAATAAATCAACCATATGTTATTACAATAAATCTATATAATCCGAAGTTTTACATTCTAATAATCATTTCTGTAGTTTTATTTTTCAAAATAGTTTTCATTCTAATTATGGATTTACTTAAAAAAAGTTCAAGCAATACTTGGAAATTTACATGTAATAAATATACCTGTAGTATTGTTTATGGCAAGTTCTTTATATTACACTCAAGTGATAGCAATGTAACAACGTGCTTCTCTTACCAGGATACACTCTACCTTCTAGAGTCTAGAGTTTCAAGAGGCAATATTTATCCTAATATAGAATTTACAATAGGAAATTTAAATATTTCCATCTGCGATATTTCTGAAAACGTATATCTTCAGAAGCGAGGCAAATGTCAAATTCTAAACAAATCACTCATTAATTTATTGCTTCAGAGTAAGACAAAAATATTAGAATTTCTATACCACCACTCGAAATAATAAATCAGTATTCTGTTGTTAATTTAACCAACCCATCTTTTGTTGGTTTTGTAAGCAAATATAAAGGCGGGGCTTATATGGGACTATGGGAGATTTCTGCTAGATATTCTGACGCTATTGGTCTTAGGTATTATAATGGGTTTAACTTAACAGCATCGGAAGTAAATTCATTGTGGTATGAATGGAATTATGAAATTAGTAACGAAGGTGTCTTTCCAGAGCTAGATACGAGCGGTAAAGCTTTATCTGACTGACTTAAAGTAAAAATAAATGTACAAGAAAAAAAAGTAATTATTACAGACAAGGAAAGCAAATATTTGGAGTTACATTACGATAAAGACATACAACATATAGAGTTTCTCAACAATATGATGGAAAAGGTTTCATCAACTGATGCAGACGGTTCCGCAATTCTACATCAACCAATTTGGAAGGTTAATATTCCATTTCCAGAAGCAGTTTCATCCACATTTAATCCAAAGACATACATCGAAGAGACACCGAGTGATAGAAAGTGCAGATCTACGTCACGAACATCTTCCAAACCCAACAATGAATCTATACCTACAAAGAAAAGAAAAGTTACAAAAGCAAGCAAAGTGGTAGCAGATTACAACAAGGAACATGTAAAAGCAGTATCAGATTGATTTATTATTAACTAGAGACTTTTTTTTTCAGTTTCACACTGACTAGTAAAGGTAACTTTTAACACAAAGCATGATTATTATAAAGTATTTGCATGTAAAGGTGACTTTATTCAGTAAATATTGGTGATAGTTTATATTTAATGTGAGCATGGGATTAGGTATAAAACATTCGCATGTAAATGCATGAGTTTACACCTGATATTATAATAAAACATTAGCATGTAAAGGCTACTTTATCAATGAAATAAAAACGCATTATGTACATCCTGGTTTAGACTTGATTTTATTATAAAGAATTCAGTTGTAAAAGCAACTTTATTTATGATATTAGTTTCCAATGTAACAGTTATTTATGATTGGTATAAGTAGAAACTTGAAATATATATAAAGAGCTCAACTGATTCAATCTAGCTCAATCTGAAAATATTGAATCAATTAAAGTTTAAATATTATATTTTATTTGTGTTGAGTAGCTTATGAATTTTTTGATTATATATAACAACAATATATTCATATTAATTTTAAATTGTTTTTAGGATAATAAAGATATGGATAAACTATTGACATGTCCATTTTGCGAACGTGAAATTTCTAAACATAATTATTTAACTCACCTGAAGTCACATTTCAATGTTTATTATTGTTTTAAATGTCATGTTACAACTTCACGCGAATAAATTTGTAAATGACATGAATCAACTACAGGTTGTAGAGAAAATGAAGTTTTGCGTGTATCAAAAGACTTTATCTACTTGTAATAAAGAGTATTCATATGAGAATTATTTACGTCACGACTGTCACTAACGTTATTATCATGTTAGACCACCACGACGGAACCAAAACAATACTGTTGCATCTAGAAAAAGACTGAAATCCGGTCAAGGTCCATCAATTTTTAGTGTCGAACGAGCCGCACACGATAACCGTTTAGAAATCTATGTTTACAATCTTCCAACTGATGAAGATTTTCCCAACATTCATTCATCGATAGTAAAAATTCTCCCTAATATTGAAAAGTTATTATTAGGAAAACTTAGCAAAATGAATGTACATAGACCATGGCTAGGTGTGAATATACTCATTTATCGATCACATTTTTCGGAGGGTGAGCAATTAGAAACTCTATTTTAGTTCTTCAGGTGGTGCAGTTAATACCGTAGATTCTCATAAAAGTTTCAATATTTGGTTTGAGTATGTACTAGAAAATTTATTGCAAAAAATAGCTATGTTTAACACACGAGGCTCAGGGTGGCGCATTAAATCTTTATTAAGAGTGGAAATTAAAGTAGCCGAATCCAAGTCTAAGGCCCCCCTCACACGGAGCAACTTGTTTCTGCAACTTGTTGCTGGACCCCCTCACACACAGAAACTTGTTGCTGCAACTTGTTTCCGAAACTTGTTTCTGTGTGTGAGGACTCCAGCAACAAGTTTCTGCAACTTGTTTCCGCAACTTGTTTCTGTGTGTGAGGGAGTCCAGCAACAAGTTTCAGAAACAAGTTGCTCCGTGTGAGGGGGGCCTTAGTCACTGGAATATAAAGGTCAAGGATATATGGATTTACCCAAGGCTCTATCGGATAAACGATGTATAATAATGATGATGATGATAATGATGATGGATTATCCAACAGAATGGCAGTTAGCGATTAAACTTTTTGAAAAACAAATTTCAAAATATATAATCAATTTATTACTCTGGGATAACAATCGAGTATCTATATTAAAACAGGCACCATTTAGAAAAATTACGCCAGATAAAGAGTTATTGAATATATTACTTGTAAAAAATAAGAATAAATGTAAACAAAATCATTATGTTTGTATAACTAACCTGAATCGGTTGATGAATACAAGAGGTAAGCATATTGGATGTAGGAAATATTGTGAAAGGGGGTTAAACTCATTTCTACAGCAAGGATGTTCTAGAACGTCACCGTCTTGCTTGTTATCATGGTTCGAGTCAAGTTGAGAAGCTACCATCTGAAAAAAGAACTCACATTAGCTTTAGAAATTTAGACACTACTGGCATTGTTTGTAATATATTTTGACATAGAATCTATTTTGGAGCCAGTCTGCAACAGTAAATTTAGTCAGAAGCATATTCTGTGTGCCGTAAGTTATTTAGTTGTCCCTAGTAGTGAATTAATCGATCCACCAAAATTTTATTTGAAAACCTTTACAAAGACGAATGATAATAACTGTATTCAAGACTTTTTAGACTCTCTACATAATGATATCCAATTATATAAGTGGTCGGAAGATCATACACACGAAAAAATGATACTAATTGATGTAGATAAATTAAGTTTTTGGAAGTTTGTTGTGTGAAAATTTTGAACATTTTTGTCTTTAATGTTCTATTAAACCTTTCGACTATAGCAGCCTTATTCACCGAGTACATTATGTAATACTGTACACTGATAGTATCTAAATATTTCCTCACAGGTTTATTTAAAAATTCAGATCCTTGGTCGGTAGCGATTCTGTTTGGTTTGCCTTTTGCGAATATTTTTTGCAATATACTAATAATTTCAATACCTGTTTTTGTTTTCATACAGTAGGCGAAAGCAAGCCGACTACAGGCATCAATACATGTTAATATGTAGTTATAATTATTATTTTGCGATTTATATTGCTGCATATCCACCAGATCTATCATATATATATATCTTTTAGCCCACCCGTAAATATTTTAGATGCTGGATAACGATGTCTACATGGTGCGTGAAGGGTATACGTCTTTTGCCCGCTTAACCATTTCTGGGCTTGATATAGTTTGATGTTTGCTGCTTTTGCTAATTTTGTGATACTTGCAAAGCCTGCAGGTGACGAAGGATCTGAATAAATTCTTAACAGATTTTTGTCTAAGCTCCGGGTTAAAATCGGTTTCATCTTGCGAGGCATCTTGTCGACAACCGCAAGTAATATGTATATTCAAATCCCTTATAAAGGGCATCACCGTAAAAACAGCTGACATTTTTTTATTTTCTTTGAAGTTGATGTTTTTCTTTTTGTACTATTTACTCTAGGTATATCTTGAAGTTTTAAAACAGTAGCTAACGGTTTACTCGATACTAAGTATAATTTTATGTTATTTCCGTTTTAACCATTATTATTACCAACCCCGGTTAATTCTTTTCACAATAGCCGCCCTGGCGGCCGCGGCGCCAGCTCCCGCAGCCGTGGCGCCAGCTCCCGCAGCGAGTTTCGCACCAATGCCGAACAGGGGTATTAGAAACGGAAGTATACCTCCAGATTGATTGGATAACTTTTTTCTGTAACTTGATATATTTTTTGTTTTCCTATTGAGTGATTTTAATACCTTTTTATAACGACGAATATTTCTAAATTAATTGGGGGTCAATTGTACGTTACCTTTTAGAACATTTAAAGCTGTATTTACAATGATGCGTATTAATTCGTTACTCGCGGTATGGTTAATAAAACAAGTTCTTTGTTGAGGGGTAGTGCTGCGTAAAAATTCCAATTCGTTACAATATTTCTGCAGAAGTCTATTCATTGTTGCGACATTATTTACAATTTTTACAAAATATGAATATTAATTATTATTATTATTATTATCGTTACGTTTATAGTCAATATAATTTTTAATGTAACAATTATGATTATGAAATATATCTGATCTAAATCTTAAATGTTCGGGTGTTTCCTGACGTAAATCAATTAAGAAATGTGAAAACGGGGTTAATAGTCGCATCTTGATAGGAATCTACTAAAAATTTTGTCTGCCTGGGTAACATCTGCTTTGCGAAATTTAAAACCGATAAACTGTCGCGTGGATTTTTCATTAATACTAACGTATGGCTATTAATTGACCTTGTACGGTTATGCTTCCCACCATAAAACATGTTTTGCGTTATGAAACAAATAAATATATTGGAATGATGAGCAACCTTAGTAAACAATACAGTTAAGGCTGTACTGGACTCAGTTTCTGTTAATAAATCATCTATAATTAATAAATCTGGACTATTTACTAAAGTGTCTATATTTTCAGGTAGACCTTTGTAAAGGTGAGTAATACCGGGAATAGTCGGGGGATTGCTCCCGTAACAATACAATAATCGCAAGGGGGATTCGTTGAAGCAGCCATTCTTGTGTTTGATTAAGTCACTGACAAAGGTAGATTTACCCAAACCGGATGGCCCTGAAATAATCATGCTTGTTCCCATACAAAAATTTAAATTATATGGTCCTGAATTAAAGCCAGCCATTTATTATTATTATTAAGATAATATATCAATAGGTACTGGTAATATAACATAATATAAAGAACCAACACCTTTACTATGTATATATGTAACAATTCACAAAAAACAGCAATTTACTACAAAAAGTATGTACAACTGTAGTATTAGTATATTTATCATGGCATTCTTTGTTGTGCATACCTACAGCGCCACCGTTGATTTGTTGTGCATACCCACCGCGCCACCGTTGATTTATTGTGCATACCTACCGCGCCACCGTTGATTTGTTGTGCATACCTACCGCGCCACTGTTGATTTGTTGTGCATACCTACCGCGCCACTGTTGATTTGTTGTGCATACCCAGGGCGCCACCGTTGATTTGTTGTGCATACCTACTGCGCCACCGTTGATTTGCTGTGCATACATACCGCGCCACCGTTGATTTGTTGTGCATACCCACCGCGCCACCGTTGATTTGTTGTGCATACCTACCGCGCCACCGTTGATTTGTTGTGCATACCTACCGCGCCACCGTTGATTTGTTGTGCATACCTACTGCGCCACCGTTGATTTGCTGTGCATACCTACCGCGCCACCGTTGATTTGTTGTGCATACCCACCGCGCCACCGTTGATTTGTTGTGCATACCTACCGCGCCACCGTTGATTTGTTGTGCATACCTACCGCGCCACCGTTGATTTGTTGTGCATACCTACCGCGCCACTGTTGATTTGTTGTGCATACCTACCGCGCCACTGTTGATTTGTTGTGCATACCCAGGGCGCCACCGTTGATTTGTTGTGCATACCTACTGCGCCACCGTTGATTTGCTGTGCATACCTACCGCGCCACCGTTGATTTGTTGTGCATACCCACCGCGCCACCGTTGATTTATTGTGCATACCTACCGCGCCACCGTTGATTTGTTGTGCATACCTACCGCGCCACTGTTGATTTGTTGTGCATACCTACCGCGCCACTGTTGATTTGTTGTGCATACCCAGGGCGCCACCGTTGATTTGTTGTGCATACCTACTGCGCCACCGTTGATTTGCTGTGCATACCTACCGCGCCACCGTTGATTTGTTGTGCATACCCACCGCGCCACCGTTGATTTGTTGTGCATACCTACTGCGCCACCGTTGATTTGTTGTGCATACCCACCGCGCCACCGTTGATTTATTGTGCATACCCAGGGCGCCACCGTTGATTTGTTGTGCATACCTACTGCGCCACCGTTGATTTGTTGTGCATACTTACCGCGCCACCGTTGATTTGTTGTGCATACCTACTGCGCCACCGTTGATTTGTTGTGCATACCCACCGCGCCACCGTTGATTTATTGTGCATACCTACCGCGCCACCGTTGATTTGTTGTGCATACCTACCGCGCCACTGTTGATTTGTTGTGCATACCTACCGCGCCACTGTTGATTTGTTGTGCATACCCAGGGCGCCACCGTTGATTTGTTGTGCATACCTACTGCGCCACCGTTGATTTGTTGTGCATACTTACCGCGCCACCGTTGATTTGTTGTGCATACCTACCGCGCCACCGTTGATTTGTTGTGCATACCTACAGCGCCACCGTTGATTAGTTGTGCATACCTATCGCGCCACAGTTGATTTGTTGTGCATACTTACCGCGCCACCGTTGATTTGTTGTGCATACTTACCGCGCCACCGTTGATTTGTTGTGCATACCTACCGCGCCACCGTTGATTTGTTGTGCATACCCACCGCGCCACCGTTGATTTGTTGTGCATACCTACCGCGCCACTGTCGATTTGTTGTGCATACCTACCGCGCCACCATTGATTTGTTGTGCATACCTACAGCGCCACCGTTGATTTGTTGTGCATACCTACAGCGCCACCGTTGATTTGTTGTGCATACCTACCGCGCCACTGTTGATTTGTTGTGCATACCCACCGCGCCACCGTTGATTTGTTGTGCATACCCACCGCGCCACCGTTGATTTGTTGTGCATACCTACCGCGCCACTGTCGATTTGTTGTGCATACCTACCACGCCACCATTGATTTGTTGTGCATACCTACAGCGCCACCGTTGATTTTTTGTGCATACCTACCGCGCCACTGTTGATTTGTTGTGCATACCCACCGCGCCACCGTTGATTTGTTGTGCATACCCACCGCGCCACCGTTGATTTGTTGTGCATACCTACCGCGCCACCGTTGATTTGTTGTGCATACCTACAGCGCCACCGTTGATTTGTTGTGCATACCTACAGCGCCACCGTTGATTTGTCGTGCATACCTATCGCGCCACAGTTGATTTGTTGTGCATACTTACCGCGCCACCGTTGATTTGTTGTGCATACTTACCGCGCCACCGTTGATTTGTTGTGCATACCCAGGGCGCCACCGTTGAATTGTTGTGCATACCTACTGCGCCACCGTTGATTTGCTGTGCATACCTACCGCGCCACCGTTGATTTGTTGTGCATACCCACCGCGCCACCGTGGATTTGTTGCGCATACCTACCGCGCCACCGTTGATTTGTTGTGCATACCTACCGCGCCACTGTTGAATTGTTGTGCATACCCAGGGCGCCACCGTTGATTTGTTGTGCATACCTACTGCGCCACCGTTGATTTGTTGTGCATACCCACCGCGCCACCGTTGATTTATTGTGCATACCTACCGCGCCACCGTTGATTTGTTGTGCATACCTACCGCGCCACTGTTGATTTGTTGTGCATACCTACCGCGCCACTGTTGATTTGTTGTGCATACCCAGGGCGCCACCGTTGATTTGTTGTGCATACCTACTGCGCCACCGTTGATTTGTTGTGCATACTTACCGCGCCACCGTTGATTTGTTGTGCATACCTACCGCGCCACCGTTGATTTGTTGTGCATACCTACAGCGCCACCGTTGATTTGTTGTGCATACCTACAGCGCCACCGTTGATTTGTTGTGCATACCTATCGCGCCACAGTTGATTTGTTGTGCATACCCAGGGCGCCACCGTTGATTTATTGTGCATACCCACCGCGCCACCGTTGATTTGTTGTGCATACCTACCGCGCCACCGTTGATTTGTTGTGCATACCTACCGCGCCACTGTTGATTTGTTGTGCATACCCAGGGCGCCACCGTTGATTTGTTGTGCATACCCACCGCGCCACCGTTGATTTGTTGTGCATACCTACCGCGCCACCATTGATTTGTTGTGCATACCTACCGCGCCACCATTGATTTGTTGTGCATACCCACCGCGCCACCGTTGATTTGTTGTGCATACCTACCGCGCCACCATTGATTTGTTGTGCATACCCACCGCGCCACCGTTGATTTGTTGTGCATATCTACCGCGCCACCGTTGATTTGTTGTGCATACCTACCGCGCCACTGTTGATTTGTTGTGCATACCCAGGGCGCCACCGTTGATTTGTTGTGCATACCCACCGCGCCACCGTTGATTTGTTGTGCATACCTACCGCGCCACCGTTGATTTGTTGTGCATACCTACCGCGCCACTGTTGATTTGTTGTGCATACCTACCGCGCCACTGTTGATTTGTTGTGCATACCTACCGCGCCACTGTTGATTTGTTGTGCATACCCAGGGCGCCACCGTTGATTTGTTGTGCATACCTACTGCGCCACCGTTGATTTGTTGTGCATACCCACCGCGCCACCGTTGATTTATTGTGCATACCTACCGCGCCACCGTTGATTTGTTGTGCATACCTACCGCGCCACTGTTGATTTGTTGTGCATACCTACCGCGCCACTGTTGATTTGTTGTGCATACCCAGGGCGCCACCGTTGATTTGTTGTGCATACCTACTGCGCCACCGTTGATTTGTTGTGCATACTTACCGCGCCACCGTTGATTTGTTGTGCATACCTACCGCGCCACCGTTGATTTGTTGTGCATACCCACCGCGCCACCGTTGATTTGTTGTGCATACCTACCGCGCCACTGTCGATTTGTTGTGCATACCTACCGCGCCACCATTGATTTGTTGTGCATACCTACAGCGCCACCGTTGATTTGTTGTGCATACCTACAGCGCCACCGTTGATTTGTTGTGCATACCTACCGCGCCACTGTTGATTTGTTGTGCATACCCACCGCGCCACCGTTGATTTGTTGTGCATACCCACCGCGCCACCGTTGATTTGTTGTGCATACCTACCGCGCCACTGTCGATTTGTTGTGCATACCTACCGCGCCACCATTGATTTGTTGTGCATACCTACAGCGCCACCGTTGATTTGTTGTGCATACCTACCGCGCCACTGTTGATTTGTTGTGCATACCCACCGCGCCACCGTTGATTTGTTGTGCATACCCACCGCGCCACCGTTGATTTGTTGTGCATACCTACCGCGCCACCGTTGATTTGTTGTGCATACCTACAGCGCCACCGTTGATTTGTTGTGCATACCTACCGCGCCACCGTTGATTTGTTGTGAATACCTACCGCGCCACTGTTGATTTGTTGTGCATACCCACCGCGCCACCGTTGATTTGTTGTGCATACCTGCCGCGCCACTGTTGATTTGTTGTGCATACCTACCGCGCCACTGTTGATTTGTTGTGCATACCTACCGCGCCACCGTTGATTTATTGTGCATACCTACCGCGCCACCGTTGATTTGTTGTGCATACCTACCGCGCCACTGTTGATTTGTTGTGCATACCTACCGCGCCACCGTTGATTTGTTGTGCATACCTACAGCGCCACCGTTGATTTGTTGTGCATACCTACAGCGCCACCGTTGATTTGTTGTGCATACCTACCGCGCCACCGTTGATTTGTTGTGCATACCTACCGCGCCACTGTTGATTTGTTGTGCATACCCACCGCGCCACCGTTGATTTGTTGTGCATACCTGCCGCGCCACTGTTGATTTGTTGTGCATACCTACCGCGCCACTGTTGATTTGTTGTGCATACCTACAGCGCCACCGTTGATTTGTTGTGCATACCTACTGCGCCACCGTTGATTTGTTGTGCATACCTACCGCGCCACTGTTAATTTGTTGTGCATACCCACTGCGCCACCGTTGATTTGTTGTGCATACCTACCGCGCCACTGTTGATTTGTTGTGCATACCTACCGCGCCACCATTGATTTGTTGTGCATACCTATCGCGCCACCGTTGATTTGTTGTGCATACTTACCGCGCCACCGTTGATTTACTGTGCATACCTACCGCGCCACCGTTGATTTACTGTGCATACCTACCGCGCCACCGTTGATTTGTTGTGCATACCTACCGCGCCACTGTTGATTTGTTGTGCATACCCTCAACGCCATCGTTGATTTGTTGTGCATACCTACCGCGCCACCGTTGATTTGCTGTGCATACCCACCGCGCCACTGTTGATTTGCTGTGCATACCTACCGCGCCACCGTTGATTTGCTGTGCATACCTACCGCGCCACCATTCATTTGTTGTGCATACTTACCGCGCCACCGTTGATTTGTTGTGCATACCTACCGCGCCACCGTTGATTTGCTGTGCATACCTACCGCGCCACCGTTGATTTGTTGTGCATACTTACCGCGCCACCGTTGATTTGTTGTGCATACCTACCGCGCCACCGTTGATTTGTTGTGCATACCTACCGCGCCACCGTTGATTTGTTGTGCATACCTACAGCGCCACCGTTGATTTGTTGTGCATACCTACAGCGCCACCGTTGATTTGTTGTGCATACCTACCGCGCCACCGTTGATTTGTTGTGCATACCTACCGCGCCACCGTTGATTTGTTGTGCATACCTACCGCGCCACTGTTGATTTGTTGTGCATACCTACCGCGCCACCGTTGATTTGTTGTGCATACCTACCGCGCCACCGTTGATTTGCTGTGCATACCTACCGCGCCACCGTTGATTTGTTGTGCATACTTACCGCGCCACCGTTGATTTGTTGTGCATACCTACCGCGCCACCGTTGATTTGTTGTGCATACCTACCGCGCCACCGTTGATTTGTTGTGCATACTTACCGCGCCACCGTTGATTTGTTGTGCATACCTACCGCGCCACCGTTGATTTGTTGTGCATACCTACCGCGCCACCGTTGATTTGTTGTGCATACCTACAGCGCCACCGTTGATTTGTTGTGCATACCTACAGCGCCACCGTTGATTTGTTGTGCATACCTACCGCGCCACTGTTGATTTGTTGTGCATACCCACTGCGCCACCGTTGATTTGTTGTGCATACCTACCGCGCCACTGTCGTGACCTCATAACAAACTAGATGGCTCGCCCCAATATACTTTATGGACCTACCGTAGCTGGTTATGGGGTACCGGTACTTAACACTGCAGCACTGTAAGACAATATACTGATATTCTTAATTCTGTAATTATATGGAAGTAGCCAGATCGATTAACCTGTACTTAACACTGCAAGGCCTATCAGTATTCTGTATATAATTGAAACATAATATGGCGCAGCGTGCGGCTGGCCGGTATGGTCAGTTGAACTAACGTGGGAGTTAATTCACATAAGATTAACAACCGTAATGGCAACGTCGATAGAACCGGAGGACTGGCTGGATCTAAACGCAGCTCAGATAGAGCTACTGGAACGCCCCGCGTTAAAACAACATTGCAGCAACGCCGGGGTCCCGTTCGATCCAAAAACGCCATCAGCAACTCTCCGTAAACGACTAATAAAAGCGGTAAACGAGCAGGAAGATTCGAGCGAGGGGGAAAAACAAACTCCTCCGGACTGGACTCAAATCCTTCAGTACATGGAGCGTCAACGCGCAGCTGATCGGGCGGAAGAACAACAGCTCCGCCTTGAGGAGGAACGTCGACGCGAACAACGGGACGAGGAACGGGAGCTTCGATTACTGCAACTCCTGCAACAACCTGGCGGACAGTCTGCAGGTCGCCGCGAGGATAACGCCCCGCGGAACAACGACGGTACAACCGCGGCCGCTAAACTAACAGCCAGAGCACCGGATAAACTCGAGGTAGATTATAGCTACCACCGTTTCGTGCGCTGGGAGAGGCAGTGGCTGAACTACGGCCGTATCGTCCACCTGGAACAAAAATCGAGGGAAGACCAGGTAGCTATATTTTTCAGCAACTGTTCCCCCGAGTTCCTCAACCGGATCCACCACCGACTAGATATTCCCGCAGATACGACAAAAACTCTAACAGAAATCATCGATGATATACGGCAATATCTCCGGGCAGAACGCAACATCGTTGTGGATCGGCACCAACTGGTACAACTTAAACAGGAACCAGGTCAGACTTTCGATGATTACTATGTCAGACTGCTCGAGTTGGCGCAAGATGCCGACCTAGACACGATGAACCGTGACGACTGGATAAACACCCTCATAGTTCGGGGAATTCAGGACGATGAAACAAGGGAGGAAATATTCGCTAAACGTCCTCCACTAACTCGGGAACAAATCCCAGACTTCTGCCGATCGCGCGAAGTTGCCGCTCGCGATAATAAACTCATTCGCGAGCAACGCATTAATGCTGTCCAGCATACAACCTCGGCCAATCAGTGGCGAGGTCGGAGTCGCTATAAGAAGAAGAGTAACTACCAGCGCTCCAAGTCCGCCATATCTACAGACAGGAACCGGGGTACCTCTAACTACAACGTACGGGAAACAATCCACCAAGTGAAACAGCGGGGGGAATGCTTAAACTGCGGGGGTCAGTACCCCCACCCGAATAATAACCCCTGTAAAGCAACTAACATTGACTGTCATAAATGTGGTAGAAAGGGACATTTCGGATCAAAATGTCTCCAATCAAAATTTGGCGGAAAAACCAGCGGGGCCATAATAATCTCGAACATTAATAAACCGCTCATAGCCGTAGACTTCTTGAAATCTGGCATATGGATGGGTAATAAAATGTGCGTGGCAGACACAGGTGCAGAAGTTGTGGTAGCGGGCGACGCAATCCGCACAGAATGGGGACTTAAAAATTGCAAACTCATCCCAGCAGACTCCCCACTCACAGCTGTTAATGGTAGCCCAGTTAAATGTTTGGGTAAACTGCACATGGAACTCTCCGCCGGCGATCGCACATATAAGGACTGGGTCTATTGGTGTGTGGGTTTGGGCAATGTTGTATACTTGTCTCTCCAGGCTTGTAAAGGGCTTGGAATTGTGGAGGATAACTTCCCAACACCACGGGAAATTAACGCAACCACCTCCACACCCAAACCTATAGAGCACTGTGAGACGACTGAGCCATATACCAACATTGCAATAACGGACACTGGTGGCATACAACCGCTCATCAGTGACACACAACCGCACATCAGTGGCGCACCTCTCCTCAACAGCGGCGCCCAAACGCCACTTATTGCACAACGTGCAACATATGTGGCCACCATGAAACAAGGCATAGAGAATGAGGCGACCAAACTAAAACTCATGGAGGAATTTAAAGATGTCTTTGCCTCCAAGGGTCACCTCCTAACCATGTCCGGCCCACCAATGAGCATCCAATTAGTGGACGGTGCGCAACCATTCTGCGTAAATGCGGCTCGACCCATACCCTTCCCTCTCCGTGAGAAAGTGCGCCAGGAACTGGCTCAGATGGAGGAGAAGGGTATCATAGAACGCATCGGGGACCGACCAACCGCCTGGTGCCATCCTATAGTTGTGTGCAACAAACCCAACCGCCCTGGTGAAATTCGCATGACTGTGGACTTAACAAAACTTAACTCACAGGTCATGCGAACCATACACAACTCTAGGACGCCACACGATGTAGTCTCCGACCGGACTAAGGGAACCTGCATATTCACCACGCTAGACGCAAAGTCTGGCTATTGGCAGGTTGCCTTAGACGAAGACTCACGTGATCTAACGACCTTCATTACGCCGTGGGGCCGTTTTCGTTATTGCCGTGCCCCCATGGGCTTTATATCAGCTGGAGACAGCTATAACTTCAGGGGCGATATGGCACTCCAAGGCGTAACCCAGGTCCATAAGATCGTCGATGATATACTCATCGAAGATACCAACATTCGGGAACACATCGAACGGGTCCGCACCATTCTCGAGAAGTGTCGTGCAGCCGGAATCACACTTCACCCAGAAAAATTTAACTTTGCTAAACCAAGCGTTAAGTTTGCTGGTTTCATTGTCACCGAGAATGGAACTGAGGTGGACCCAGGTAAAATTAAAGCAATCGCTGAATATCCTACCCCAAAGAACGTAACGGATCTTCGCAGTTTTATGGGGCTGGTTAATCAATTAGGACATTTTTCCAGCGATATCAGCACCACAGCGGCACCTCTGCGTGATCTGCTTCGAACAAGGAACGAGTTCCTATGGACTGCGAACCACCAACAAGCGTTCCAGCGGGTTAAAACCGCCCTCGTTCAACCACCTGTACTCGCTCCGTTCGACTTGAAAGCAGAAACAAGACTCGAAACGGACGCCAGTCGTCTCCATGGCTTTGGTTTTAACTTACTCCAACGACACGGGGACCACTTCAAACTTATAGCTTGTGGCAGCAGGTTCATCAGCGACCCGGAAACAAGGTATGCCACGATTGAACTGGAAGCTATTGCTATCCGGTACG
>JAUCBJ010001569.1:0-34718 GCA_032718475.1 Nemertoderma westbladi | reverse complement strand
TTTGGCAGCCTCATGGAGTGAATAAGCATGGTGGACAGCCCATGACTTTCTTGAGACGCATCTTAAAGGACACTGGCCTTAAAGATGTGGATGATCTAGCAAATGTCATGGGTGATAGGGAGTTGTGGCGGTGCAATTTTGTTGACAAGCCGGCACAGCATTCTTAAAAATGCAGCTGCAATGTAGCATGCCGATCCTAGTAGTGCATGTGCAGTTGGATTCATCAATAGACCAATTCCACCATTGCCACTATCATCTGCTGAAGCGAGGGTGAGTCGCCAACCGCCCCCATGTCCTTAATCAGAACCCCATCAGTCTGTCCAGTCTGCATTCGGTGCTCTTGAACACCCACTGCACTAAGAGATAGCTTATCTGCCAAGGCAGTCAGCTCACCGAGTGTTAGGGTGTTTACTGAGGCTAGTCTAGTGACTTGCCTGAGATTCACCAATGGCTTTATTGGTGGGGTGGAACATGAGAGTAGCCTCCAACTCCAGAATCCCTCTCCCCCTCACAATCTGGCCTCCCTGGTGACCCAGGGTTTGGGCCAGAAAGGTCATCAGGAAAGGGACTCAAATAATTGTTTGCCGCTCTCTTTCCAGTAGGGGGTGAGACAGGCAGCCGGTCAGGAGATAACTGACGCCTGTGAGGCCGATTGTGTCTAGTCATTCCACTGGCCTCTAGTGGCTGGACCTCCGCATTACTAATGTAATCCATAGTGGGGGTTGGGGGGTGCTTTTCTGCCGAGTCAGCTCTCGGGGCAAATACCACACCCTGGTTTGCCATTCCACAGGGTGGGTGTCGCAGTGGAGTCAGATATGAGGCCCATCACCCATATCTAACTCTGTCGCATATGACCCACCATTGGCTGTGCAGCTCATCTGCTGGGTCATGCCCTGTACCCCTGCTGCCAGGTGCAGGTCGCAGTGAAGTGCACTCAGAGTGGACATGAGAACACTCTACTCCTGACCAGCCATTGGTAGATCACCATCAGCCTGGCCAGGCCATATACCCCTGCAGCCAAGTATATGGGTTCTTAATCCAGGACCAAGGGCGTCCTTATCCCAGAACGAAGGGGGTCCTAGTTACTGGACCAGATTTGCCCTAGTAAGAGGGTCTATGCAGCTACAGGTGGCACCTCCTTTATGCTGCATGCTGGCATGGAGGTGGCAAGTTTTCTTGATCAATGACCTAGAATACCTGACCTGACCTGACAATGCTGACACCTTCAATGCTGTATAGAGTCTGGTTGGAGATGAGTTCATTGTACTTGACACAGTGAACCCGGCGCAGCATTCTTGTGAAAGTGCCATCCAGAGATTTGGTAGGAGTAAGAGTACTGGTACTACAATATATAAGAGTACTGACTATAAGGTTCCGTTTAAGGTACCGAACAATTAATACGCCATAAAAATCAGAATAATAAATTAAAATTAGAGTAGGTACCCAACTAACTGAGAAATAAAAACTTGAAGTAGAAGCTTGAAAATCCAATAACAAAGAGTTAATAAATTGTATTTTATTTATTAATCAAGCACGTCAAGTAAAAACCTTACCGGTAGGTATGTCAGTGCCAAAGTATGTAAAAAACTAAAAAGCAACAAGACCTAGACGTTGCATGCAATCAGTGATCAGCTGACGGCAGCCAGTTGATCGGTAGGTTTCGCCCCGCAATTGAAGGCATTCTCAGGAGGACAAGCCAGGAAATCAAAACAATACTCACTTGGTTAAAATCTATTAACAATCTATTGGAGCATTTGAAAATCATCTTAGACATGTTTTCTAACTACTCAATTTTATTGGAACGGAAAAATTAAAGGGAATTGCATTTTTTAACAATTTGAATGCACATGTTTTTTCAATTACCGCTTATTGAAGCATACTGTAGTCTCACAATATGTAAGCCAATGTTCAAATTTCCCTCTGGAAAGCAAAGGAAACTGATCCTCAGGTACGTTGACAACCCTTACCAACCAATCAGCTATCACATATTACCATTCTGAGATGTATAGTTGTTAGATAAATATTTATTCCATTGAATTCAGAGCCCCCATAAACCTCTAAAATGTAAGATAGGACTATGAGTTGTCACAATCAATTGAACTATTGAATGAATTTTCAAAAGTTCTTGCTGGCACCAAATTTTGCACACAGCACCGAAAAATACAACGTTGATGATATGCCTGGTGCAATTCATATATATTCCAACGAGACTAGAATGCCTAAAACCCTATTGCGGAAAAAAAACAGCTTCATCGTCATTGTGTCTGCATGGTACTTCACATGGCGCGCCATTTGGTGGTCTCCGGTGAATGTTTGGATTTGACCTAACCAAATTGGTTTACTACTGAAGATCCGCAGTGGGCACACCGGGGCAGGTGTGGGCCACTCGGAATCCGACGAGGCAGTGCACATATTGACATTTGGTGTATGTACATTTCTTACAGAAGGGAGCCACTGGGTTAAGAGTAAAAAACAGCTTCAAATACTCAATTTTCAAAATTGAAATATTTCAAAATTTGGGGCTGGCTCCAAAATTTGGTACCCGCCGCCAAAAACAAGATTAAAATTTCTAGCTTATTTTATATGAATTCCTTTTAGTTAGTAGCGTTAGTTTCAGAGAGAGAGGGGGGGGGGGGGGGGGGGCTTCACATGCTGATATGGGCAGAAACTCCAGTACTCATTTAGCTACCATTTAAGGATGCAAGGCAGAGATTCCTATCGCTAAACCCTTCAAAGCATTCGTGCCGAGACGAAAACTACCTTGGCCCCCATGCCGGGGTTGAACCCACAAAATCCGTGAGAGGTGATTTCAATATAACCACTACACCAAGCCGGGCTCTGAACCAAGGTGGAACAAGTGTCAGATACCGTCAGATCAGATCAGATCAGATAAGGACAGACGTTTTAGCCGTCCTACGTAGGACAGTGAAGGATAATCAAGACTAGTTTGCCAGTAGGCCTATTAATTGGCCTAGGCCTACACTGGCCTATGCAGCTAGGCGTACAATATGAGTTCAGCCAAAGCTAGCTCTGTTCTCTGTTGCACAGCCTGAGAGCACTCAGTCCAGCAGTCTAGCTGTCACATAGTTCCTAGTTTAATTTGGTTGGGAATTGAACATCAATCTCTAAATCTAACACTGTCTGCTCGTCTGCTGTCAGGCTGTTAACGGTAGCTTGACACTTGACGCTGACGCTCTTCCATCTGCTCTCTAACTCCTGAACTCTACCTCTGACCTCACTCCTGCCCCTATTGAAAAGTTTTACATGTACGCCGAGCACGTTCGGCGCAGCACTAGAACTTGCGCCGGGAGCTGGCGCAGAAATGTGCTACGCCAGGCAATGAGCTGGAAGGGTCGGCGCAGAGATGTGCTACGCCGGCGTAGCCGGCGGAGCACTGGCAATGGTAGAGATGCTGCGCTCGGCGCAGCAGGCGTCGAAATATTCCTGGCGTCGACGCTGCAGAAATTGACCCGGCGCCGGAGCAGGAATCAGCCCAGCACACCTGGCGTACATATTTGCCTGGCGCAGAAATCAGCCGAACCTAGCACCAGGCAGACAGTCTGACAGTGAGACTGAGACAGCAGACATGCGTTCATCAGACCAACTGACCAACAGCACAGCAACACAAAAACAACTGGCCATGCAGGAGGCAATAATGAAACTCACACTGCAGCACTGGCTGACTGAAACTGGTCATTTATTTACGTATTTACGTATTTAACCTTATGCTGTTATGCAGTAGGCAGGTAGGCTATCACAGTTCCAGCTATCAGCTGATCAGTCATTATTGCTATTGGTCATAGTCAGTTTATTTATTTACATAATATTGCTGTATTGTATAAGCTATATTTATAATAAATATTACTGTAGGCCTATTATATTATTTGGATGGAGACAACGCTGCCATAGAAGCGTATAAATAAAACTGCACGCACATATAATAAAACAGGCAGACAGAATGAAGTTGAACAGTGAATAAAACAAAACGACTTATACTATGGCACTATTGATAATAATGAAACAATTTATTGCCGACACACATGTGTAACCATTGGAAATTACAGTTCAATGACTCCAAGTGCAAGGTCATGCATGCATCTATGTTCTAGAAATCCCCAAGCAACTTTTTACACAATGAATGGACGGACACTTTTATCGGCAACCAAGGAACGTGATTTTGGAATTACATTTACACCAGACTTGTCCTTCACAGCATCACAGCTCACTGCACAAAGACTGCAACCCGCGCCATGCGAGTCGTACATTTAATACGAAGAACTTTTACATATTTGGAAGCTCCGATGTTTACCCTCTGACCCTGTTATACAAATCCCTTGTTCGGCCTCTCCTTGAATACGACACAGTTGTTTGCTCGCCATTCCTCCGACATGATAAATATTGAACGTCTTGAACAAGTACAACACCGTGTGGTCACTCGCCGTGTACAGTTGTACTATCGCTGGCTGAGTTGTCATGAAAACCGACTACTTGCACTCAAACTACCGACATTAATATATCGCCGTGTACTAGCCAACCTTATAACAACAAACAAGTTTATCAACGGGATTGATAAAATTGAGCGAAGTAATTTCTTCCAGTTTCGTTCCTAACTCCACCAATGCTAACACGCAACAACTTTGCAGACAGTGTTGTAAACATTTGGAATCCTTTACCATTACCGGAAAGTGTTGTTAATGTAATGCACATAATACCCTTGGTACTCCATACTTCATGATTGAGCATATTCAAATATAGACTAGACTGCGAAATGTCCCTTAAAATGAATATATAGTGATACTCCTGTGCGCCAAGTGGCAGTAGCGAAAGCAATATCTTTCGGATACAACGATATCTTTATTAAAATCTAGCTACAGGACCTATTATTTTCATTTTTTCAATCCCAAAAAAACATTTTTTTGTGTTAAATTTTAACATGCACCAACTGTAAGAATATACTTTGTACATATCTGCGTACTTTGCAGATATGTGTTCATTTTATTTTAATCTACTGTACGTGTACGTACATATGCAAAAATTAATATTTTATTGTTATTCTGGCGATATTAATAACATAACATAACATACAGCTAGTCATTATTCATTCAGACATACCGTATCTGTAGCATAGACGTATACCATACCGGACCGCAGTACGTAGCATGTAGTAAAGTAGAACGTAGTACATAAATACAACGACTATTGTAGGCCATCTGAAGGTAGTCTTTAATATTCTTTCTATAATTCATATTGTAACATTTGAGTAATTTCAAAAAATGTACACCTTACTTGACAACAAAAATTTACATGCAGTGTTTCTTAAGTAGTTGTTTCGTAATGTTACACTTTTGGAATAAAACAACGTATGTACTGTACTTGTTGCATTTGTCTTTATTAAGGTTTTCCGTCTCTGTATCCTTATTTTTGGCACCCGGCGCCGCGTTCGGCGCAGAAAATAAAACTTTTCAATAGGGACTCCTGCACTCTGACTGTCTGACCAGCTGTCACTCCACTGTTGGGTTGGCTGTACTGGTAGGCCTACCGGTAGTTCTTCATCCTTCTGTCCTTAGTCAGTTAGTGCAGTAGTGAGTAGTGACTGCTTGCTTGCTTAGACTATTTGATATGGCAGCCGACGAAAAGGTGGGTGATACTGAAGGAACAATTGACATTGATTATCTGGAACAGCTGTATCCCGTTGTTAATGAAAACGAAACTCCGTTACCAAGGGCGTGGAATGCATCTGATAAATGCTCTCTGATTGGCCTGTCTCAGAACAACCTCAGGGTTCATTACAAAGGTTAGGCCTAGTCGGTTCGGTTAGCCAAGTGGGACTGGGAACTGGCTAATGCTTTATCTACGCACTACTCAGCTACTGCCAGATATTTTGGAATTCCGTTGGGTCCGTCTAACAGTCTAAACACTGAAACACCCAAATCACACCAAATCGCAATGTTCAAATCATACCGGTACCAATTCACACCAAATCACAAACCAAATCATACCAAATCACAAACCTGCAAACCAAATCACAGAAAATAATCTCAAAACCAAATCACACCAAACCAAATCATGAACTGATGAAATCACACCGAATGATACCAAATCACATCAAATCACTACAAATCACACCAAATCACAAAAAAAAAATGAAAAGTAAATGAGCAGGTTACTGTGGTAGCCAGAAGGAACCAAAACAATAAACGATTTGAAAAAATAAAAATTATAATTTTTTGAGTTATGAGAGGCAGAGGTATAATTTGTTTTTTTTGAGTCTGTTGGTGTGATTTGGTCAATTTCGTGTGATTTGGGTGTTTGACGGACCGTGGGACCGATTCCGTTTTCTACTTTTATGTTTTCGTTCACCGTTACGGTAATGGTCCTGGTTGGAATACCGGTACTTATCCCTATACCAGTACCTATACCGATCGCGCCGTCCGCCATGCCCATGCAGCCATGTGTACAGGACAGGCAGACAGGTACAATTTATAAATTTTTAATTTAATTCAGTAATTTGAAGAATTTTGGAAATTCGAAATTCTTATGAAAATTTGAAATTGAATATTAAATTAATTTGTATTTTTGTGTATACAGGTACCATAAGCAACTATGCGGAGTTGTTACCCGCAACAGAATTACTTATTGTTATATTTCACTGTATTACTAGACAGTTAGGATTTTATTTGTATTGCCATAATGTATAATATCCTTGAATGTGAATGGACCATATAGTATTGGTTATATAATATAATATATAAGTATTCGTATTTACAATGTGTCGTTAAAAATAATAAATAATATAATGAATGCGATAATCTTTTAGGCTCGTTAAGCCAAGGAATGCCTTTTCACCACCATGGGTGATCTTCCACAGTAAACCTGTGGAAGTAAACTCTAAATAATATATCTGTATATATATTATTACACAATAAATATTATTTTTGTTACAGGTAACGGGAAGTCACCCAAGGACGCCGCCTCTGTGCGAGCTACCCATTCGGTGCCGGCAGCATGCGGTATTTATTATTACGAAGTTCGAATTGTAAATAAAGGAAGAGACGGTTATATGGGAGTCGGGTTCTCTGATCAAAGTGTCAGTATGAACAGACTACCAGGTTGGTTTATATTGGGGTCGGGTTCGTATGAACAGACTACCAGGTTGGTTTATATTGGGGTCGGGTTCGTATGAACGGACTACCAGGTTGGTTTATATTGGGGTCGGTTTCGTATGAACAGACTACCAGGTTGGTTTATATTGGGGTCGGGTTCGTATGAACAGACTACCAGGTTGGTTTATATTATTTAGCATTACGGTCCATTATAACACATCCTGCGATAAAGTATAAATGGTCTTCGTTAATTTTGTAATACCAATTATTCGCAGCGTGAAATAAAGTATTCAAGATACTAAATTCAATACTAAAGCGATTCATATACTGATATCTTTAAGAAACTTCCACCGGAGTAGA
This sequence comes from Nemertoderma westbladi, assembly GCA_032718475.1. Taxonomy (NCBI): domain Eukaryota; kingdom Metazoa; phylum Xenacoelomorpha; order Nemertodermatida; family Nemertodermatidae; genus Nemertoderma; species Nemertoderma westbladi. Next base: position 27,255 of record JAUCBJ010001569.1, on the reverse strand, counting down.
GCCTTGTAAAATTAATGATCCTGAACCCAGAAATCGGGATCGATCAGGTTTAACACTAGAACATACCCATTCTAGGTTGGGACAAGCTATCCTACGGTTACCACGGCGACGATGGTCACTCATTCTGGTCATCAGGTACCGGGCAACCATACGGACCAACCTTTTCCACAGGCGATGTGATTGGATGTGGGTTGAACCTCGTTTCCGGTGAATGTTTCTACACGAAAAACGGTCATAACCTGGGTGTGGCATTTTACGGTGTACCTGTAAGTCTATATGTACTGTGTCATGAGCAGGGCCGGATTAAGGGGAGGTGGGGGGGGGGGTCCTACTAAAAATCGCAACTTACCGCAACTAGTTGTTATTTTCAAGCAGCTGCATGGTCTAGTGGCGAAATTGCTGGGCTTCCAATTATGAGGCCCCTGTTCAATCCCCTGCTGCCTTGACAGTGTAGCACTGTTTTCTGTTTGTGCAGTGTTTTAAAAACGGTCCTACGAATTACCCCGAAATACTTGTTTTTCACTCTCGTTTATTGTTTTGGTTAGAAAAATTTGCCACTGTAACCTGCTCCTTTCCCTCGCCGTTTCTAACATTGTTGGTTTATTTTGGGGTACCGGTAATAGTTTAGCCTTTTTTAGATATTTTGTGACTATTTTGGGGTGGCCTAATTCGTAGGACCCTCTACTATCAGTCTAATGTTAACATATATTGGTTTTATATTGATCACATTACAGCAATAATTATACATTTTGTCGTTTTAAAACACTGCAAAAACAGCGTTGCCTGGTCAAGGGATCGAATCAGGGCCTCCTACGTGGAAGCCTAAGGTTGCCACCACAGGCCCTCCCTCCAATACGGCCATACATTTATAATTATATGACTTTGACTTTTCCCCTAATTTAACTAAAATTACTGGTACTGCACAAATCATTTGATTACTTTATGATTTTTCATTATATTCCATTCTGTGCTGCTGGTGTCCTTGTATTGAGACTTAATCTCGTGGGACGTCCTAGTCCATTACGTTTTGTAATTTTTCTATCATTGGTTGTCTGCTGTAGCGTTGTAGGCCTATCTTGTGCGCTAGTTCAAACGTCGTCTCAAACTGATTGGGAATATAAACACAATGTAATTAATTATCCATAATAATTATTAGTTTAAATTATAAATTTACCACAGCAGTCTTCCGTAGTCTACTATAATACTCCCTATGCTCTAATAATTCCCATAGTCCATAAGTTATCTTTACTGTAGTATTACGCTGTCGCTAGTTGTTTATTCTCCCTAGGCTGGTATATTCCCTACAGTTGGGTTGCAGACACCCGGGGAGATAGTTGATGCGAATTTCGGACAAACTCCTTTCGTATTTAATATTGAGCAAATGCTGAAGGTGAGAAACAAAACTATGTTACTCGGTAGGTCGCGGCCGTGGGTAGGTAAGCAGCATTGCCCCATACAGTGCCGGTCGGTAGGTCGCGGCCGTGGGTAGGTCGCGGCCGTGGGTAGGTAAGCAGCATTGCCCCATACAGTACCGGTCGGTAGGTCGCGGCCGTGGGTAGGTCGCGGCCGTGGGTAGGTAAGAGGCATTGCCCCATACAGTACCGGTCGGTAGGTCGCGGCCGTGGGTAGGTAAGAGGCATTGCCCCATACAGTACCGGTCGGTAGGTCGCGGCCGTGGGTAGGTCGCGGCCGTGGGTAGGTAAGAGGCATTGCCCAATACAGTACCGGTCGGTAGGTCGCGGCCGTGGGTAGGTCGCGGCCGTGGGTAGGTAAGAGGCATTGCCCCATACAGTACCGGTCGGTAGGTCGCGGCCGTGGGTAGGTCGCGGCCGTGGGTAGGTAAGAGGCATTGCCCCATACAGTACCGGTCGGTAGGTCGCGGCCGTGGGTAGGTCGCGGCCGTAGGTGGGTCGCGGCCGTGGGTAGGTAAGAGGCATTGCCCCATACAGTACCGGTCGGTAGGACGCGGCCGTGGGTAGGTCGCGGCCGTGGGTAGGTAAGAGGCATTGCCCCATACAGTACCGGTCGGTAGGTTGCGGCCGTGGGTAGGTCGCGGCCGTGGGTAGGTCGCGGCCGTGGGTAGGTCGCGGCCGTGGGTAGGTCGCGGCCGTGGGTAGGTCGCGGCCGTGGGTAGGTAAGAGGCGTTGCCCCATACACAGTACCGGTAGGTCGCGGCCGTGGGTAGGTAAGCAGCATTGCCCCATACAGTACCGGTAGGTCGCGGCCGTGGGTAGGTAAGCAGCATTGCCCCATACAGTACCGGTATCTTATTGAGAGTCCGGTGCAGAAAGCAAGTCGACTTTATTCTGCTCTGCGCTATGTGTCAATAGCAAAACTGAATCTCAAATCGCTTTAGATAGATAATTATAAGTTATAAAATATTATAATTTAGTCGGTTTAGAATAAAGTTAGCGATTAATTGACCTTTTGCTTACAGCTAGTCTATTTCAGGAACGCGAAATCGGGTTGTTGAGACTTGAGACTCCGAGCAGTTTATACATTAATGGATTACTAATAATACCGGTAACGTCGTTGTGTAGGTTTAGTTAGTACAGCCAGTCAGTCGTCTATTATTATTAAAATTCATATTTAGGAACAACGTGAAGAAATATATCAAAAGATACTGAAACGGAATGATAGCCGGAGTATGCACGGGGATCTAAGGCAACTGGTAGCCAGCTACCTCGTTCACCATGGTTACACAGGGGCCGCTGAAAGCTTCACTAAAGCCACAAACCAACCAATGGGAGAAGAGATTACCAGTATTAAAAACCGACAACGTAAGTGTTTAATCTGCTAACCCCCACACCCGGCTCACTATGCTATGTTTTGTTTAACCCCCACACCCGGCTCACTATGCTATGTTTTGTTTAACCCCCACACCCGGCTCACTAGGCTATGTTTTGTTTAACCCCCACACCCGGCTCACTAGGCTATGTTTTGTTTAACCCCCACACCCGGCTCACTATGCTGTTTTGTTTAACCCCCACACGCGGCTCACTAGGCTATGTTTTGTTTAACCCCCACACCCGGTTCACTAGGCTATGTTTTGTTTAACCCCCACACGCGGCTCACTAGGCTATGTTTTGTTTAACCCCCACACCCGGCTCACTAGGCTATGTTTTGTTTAACCCCCACACCCGGCTCACTATGCTGTTTTGTTTAACCCCCACACCCGGATCACTATTATATGTTTAGTTTAACCCCCACACCCGGCTCACTAGGCTATGTTTTGTTTAACCCCCACACCCGGCTCACTAGGCTATGTTTTGTTTAACCCTCACACCCGGCTCACTAGGCTATGTTTTGTTTAACCCCCACACCCGGCTCACTATGCTGTTTTGTTTAACCCCCACACCCGGCTCACTATGCTGTTTTGTTTAACCCCCACACCCGGCTCACTATGCTGTTTTGTTTAACCCCTACACGCGGCTCACTAGGCTATGTTTTGTTTAACCCCCACACGCGGCTCACTGGGCTATGTTTTGTTTAACCCCCACACCCGGCTCACTAGGCTATGTTTTGTTTAACCCCCACACCCGGCTCACTATGCTGTTTTGTTTAACCCCCACACCCGGCTCACTATGCTGTTTTGTTTAACCCCTACACGCGGCTCACTAGGCTATGTTTTGTTTAACCCCCACACGCGGCTCACTGGGCTATGTTTTGTTTAACCCCCACACCCGGCTCACTATGTTGTTTTGTTTAACCCCCACACCCGGCTCACTGGGCTATGTTTTGTTTAACCCCCACACGCAGCTCACTAGGCTATGTTTTGTTTAACCCCCACACCCGGCTCACTATGCTATGTTTTGTTTAACCCCCACACCCGGCTCACTATGCTATGTTTTGTTTAACCCCCACACCCGGCTCACTATGCTATGTTTTGTTTAACCCCCACACCCGGCTCACTAGGCTATGTTTTGTTTAACCCCCACACCCGGCTCACTAGGCTATGTTTTGTTTAACCCCCACACCCGGCTCACTAGGCTATGTTTTGTTTAACCCCCACACCCGGCTCACTAGGGTATGTTTTGTTTAACCCCCACACCCGGCTCACTGTGCTATGTTTTGTTTAACCCCCACACCCAGCTCACTAGGCTATGTTTTGTTTAACCCCCACACGCGGCTCACTATGCTATGTTTTGTTTAACCCCCACACCCGGCTCACTAGGGTATGTTTTGTTTAACCCCCACACCCGGCTCACTGTGCTATGTTTTGTTTAACCCCCACACCCGGCTCACTGTGCTATGTTTTGTTTAACCCCCACACCCAGCTCACTAGGCTATGTTTTGTTTAACCCCCACACGCGGCTCACTATGCTATGTTTTGTTTAACCCCCACACCCGGCTCACTGTGCTATGTTTTGTTTAACCCCCACACCCGGCTCACTGTGCTATGTTTTGTTTAACCCCCACACCCGGCTCACTAGGCTATGTTTTGTTTAACCCCCACACCCAGCTCACTAGGCTATGTTTTGTTTAACCCCCACACCCGGCTCAATATGCTGTTTTGTTTAACCCCCACACCCGGCTCAATATGCTGCTTTGTTTAACCCCCACACCCGGCTCAATATGCTATGTTTTGTTTAACCCCCACACCCAGCTCACTAGGCTATGTTTTGTTTAACCCCCACACGCGGCTCACTATGCTATGTTTTGTTTAACCCCCACAGCCAGCTCACTAGGCTATGTTTTGTTTAACCCCACACCCGTCTCAATATGCTGTTTTGTTTAACCCCCACACCCGGCTCAATATGCTGTTTTGTTTAACCCCCACACCCGGCTCACTATGCTGTTTTGTTTAACCCCCACACCCGGCTCAATATGCTGAATTTGTTTAACCCCCTACCCGGCTCAATATGCTGTTTTGTTTAACCCCAACACCCGGCTCACTATACTATGTTTTGTTTAACCCCCACACCCAGCTCACTAGGCTATGTTTTGTTTAACCCCCACACCCGGCTCACTAGGCTATGTTTTGTTTAACCCCCACACCCGGCTCACTGTGCTATGTTTTGTTTAACCCCCACACGCGGCTCACTAGGCTATGTTTTGTTTAACCCCCACACTCGGCTCACTATGCTGTTTTGTTTAACCCCCACACCCGGCTCACTAGGCTATGTTTTGTTTAACCCCCACACCCCGCTCACTAGGCTATGTTTTGTTTAACCCCCACACCCGGCTCACTGTGCTATGTTTTGTTTAACCCCAACACGCGGCTCACCATTCTATGTTTTATTTAACCCCCACACGCGGCTCACTAGGCTATGTTTTGTTTAACCCCCACACCCGGCTCACCATTCTATGTTTTATTTAACCCCCACACGCGGCTCACTAGGCTATGTTTTGTTTAACCCCCACACCCGGCTCACTCTGCTGTTTTGTTTAACCCCCACACCCGGCTCACTATGCTATGTTTTGTTTAACCCCCACACCCGGCTCACTCTGCTGTTTTGTTTAACCCCCACACCCGGCTCACTAGGCTATGTTTTGTTTAACCCTCACACTCGGCTCACTAGGCTATGTTTTGTTTAACCCCCACACCCGGCTCACTATGCTATGTTTTGTTTAACCCTCACACTCGGCTCACTAGGCTATGTTTTGTTTAACCCCCACACCCGGCTCACTATGCTGTTTTGTTTAACCCCCACACCCGGCTCACTAGGCTATGTTTTGTTTAACCCCCACACCCGGCTCACTATGCTATGTTTTGTTTAACCCCCACACCCGGCTCACTATGCTGTTTTGTTTAACCCCCACACCCGGCTCACTATGCTATGTTTTGTTTAACCCCCACACCCGGCTCACTATGCTATGTTTTGTTTAACCCCCACACCCGGCCTACTATGCTATGTTTTGTTTAACCCCCACACCCGGCTCACTATGCTATGTTTTGTTTAACCCCCACACCCGGCTCACTATGCTATGTTTTGTTTAACCCCCACACCCGGCTCACTATGCTATGTTTTGTTTAACCCCCACACCCGGCTCACTATGCTGTTTTGTTTAACCCCCACACCCGGCTCACTATGCTATGTTTTGTTTAACCCCCACACCCGGCTCACTATGCTGTTTTGTTTAACCCCCACACCCGGCTCACTATGCTATGTTTTGTTTAACCCCCACACCCGGCTCACTATGCTATGTTTTGTTTAACCCCCACACCCGGCTTACTATGCTGTTTTGTTTAACCCCAACACCCGGCTCAATATGCTATGTTTTGTTTAACCCCCACACCCGGCTTACTATGCTGTTTTGTTTAACCCCCACACCCAGCTCACTGTGCTATGTTTTGTTTAACCCCCACACCCAGCTCACTAGGCTATGTTTTGTTTAACCCCCACACGCGGCTCACTATGCTATGTTTTGTTTAACCCCCACACCCGGCTCACTAGGGTATGTTTTGTTTAACCCCCACACCCGGCTCACTGTGCTATGTTTTGTTTAACCCCCACACCCGGCTCACTGTGCTATGTTTTGTTTAACCCCCACACCCAGCTCACTAGGCTATGTTTTGTTTAACCCCCACACGCGGCTCACTATGCTATGTTTTGTTTAACCCCCACACCCGGCTCACTGTGCTATGTTTTGTTTAACCCCCACACCCAGCTCACTAGGCTATGTTTTGTTTAACCCCCACACCCGGCTCACTAGGCTATGTTTTGTTTAACCCCCACACCCAGCTCACTAGGCTATGTTTTGTTTAACCCCCACACCCGGCTCAATATGCTGTTTTGTTTAACCCCCACACCCGGCTCAATATGCTGCTTTGTTTAACCCCCACACCCGGCTCAATATGCTATGTTTTGTTTAACCCCCACACCCAGCTCACTAGGCTATGTTTTGTTTAACCCCCACACGCGGCTCACTATGCTATGTTTTGTTTAACCCCCACAGCCAGCTCACTAGGCTATGTTTTGTTTAACCCCACACCCGTCTCAATATGCTGTTTTGTTTAACCCCCACACCCGGCTCAATATGCTGTTTTGTTTAACCCCCACACCCGGCTCACTATGCTGTTTTGTTTAACCCCCACACCCGGCTCAATATGCTGAATTTGTTTAACCCCCTACCCGGCTCAATATGCTGTTTTGTTTAACCCCAACACCCGGCTCACTATACTATGTTTTGTTTAACCCCCACACCCAGCTCACTAGGCTATGTTTTGTTTAACCCCCACACCCGGCTCACTAGGCTATGTTTTGTTTAACCCCCACACCCGGCTCACTGTGCTATGTTTTGTTTAACCCCCACACGCGGCTCACTAGGCTATGTTTTGTTTAACCCCCACACTCGGCTCACTATGCTGTTTTGTTTAACCCCCACACCCGGCTCACTAGGCTATGTTTTGTTTAACCCCCACACCCCGCTCACTAGGCTATGTTTTGTTTAACCCCCACACCCGGCTCACTGTGCTATGTTTTGTTTAACCCCCACACGCGGCTCACTAGGCTATGTTTTGTTTAACCCCCACACCCGGCTCAATATGCTGTTTTGTTTAACCCCCACACACGGCTCACCATTCTATGTTTTATTTAACCCCCACACGCGGCTCACTAGGCTATGTTTTGTTTAACCCCCACACCCGGCTCAATGTGCTATATTTTGTTTAACCCCCACACCCGGCTCACTATGCTATGTTTTGTTTAACCCCCACACCCGGCTCACTCTGCTGTTTTGTTTAACCCCCACACCCGGCTCACTATGCTATGTTTTGTTTAACCCCCACACCCGGCTCACTATGCTACGTTTTGTTTAACCCCCACACGCGGCTCACTAGGCTATGTTTTGTTTAACCCTCACACTCGGCTCACTAGGCTATGTTTTGTTTAACCCCCACACCCGGCTCACTATGCTGTTTTGTTTAACCCCCACACCCGGCTCACTAGGCTATGTTTTGTTTAACCCCCACACCCGGCTCACTATGCTATGTTTTGTTTAACCCCCACACCCGGCTCACTATGCTGTTTTGTTTAACCCCCACACCCGGCTCACTATGCTGTTTTGTTTAACCCCCACACCCGGCTCACTATGCTGTTTTGTTTAACCCCCACACCCGGCTCACTATGCTATGTTTTGTTTAACCCCCACACCCGGCTCACTATGCTATGTTTTGTTTAACCCCCACACCCGGCCTACTATGCTATGTTTTGTTTAACCCCCACACCCGGATCACTATTATATGTTTTGTTTAACCCCCACACCCGGCTCACTATGCTATGTTTTGTTTAACCCCCACACCCGGCTCACTATGCTGTTTTGTTTAACCCCCACACCCGGCTCACTATGCTATGTTTTGTTTAACCCCCACACCCGGCTCACTATGCTGTTTTGTTTAACCCCACACCCGGCTCACTATGCTATGTTTTGTTTAACCCCCACACCCGGCTCACTATGCTATGTTTTGTTTAACCCCCACACCCGGCTCACTATTATATGTTTTGTTTAACCCCCACACCCGGCTCACTATACTATGTTTTGTTTAACCCCCACACCCGGCTCACTATGCTATGTTTTGTTTAACCCCAACACCCGGCTCAATATGCTATGTTTTGTTTAACCCCCACACCCGGCTTACTATGCTGTTTTGTTTAACCCCCACACCCAGCTCACGAGGCTATGTTTTGTTTAACCCCCACACCCGGCTCACTATGCTATGTTTTGATTAACCCCAACACCCGGCTCACTATGCTATGTTTTGTTTAACCCCCACACCCGGCTCACTATGCTGTTTTGTTTAACCCCCCACACCCAGCTCACGAGGCTATGTTTTGTTTAACCCCAACACCCGGCTCACTATGCTATGTTTTGTTTAACCCCCACACCCGGCTCACTATGCTGTTTTGTTTAACCCCCACACCCAGCTCACGAGGCTATGTTTTGTTTAACCCCCACACCCGGCTCACTATGCTGTTTTGATTAACCCCCACACCCGGCTCACTATGCTGTTTTGTTTAACCCCCACACCCGGCTCACTATGCTGTTTTGTTTAACCCCCACACCCGGCTCACTATGCTATGTTTTGTTTAACCCCCACACCCGGCTCACTAGGCTATGTTTTGTTTAACCCCCACACCCGGATCACTATTATATGTTTTGTTTAACCCACACACCCGGCTCACTAGGCTATGTTTTGTTTAACCCCCACACCCGGATCACTATTATATGTTTTGTTTAACCCCCACACCCGGCTCACTATGCTATGTTTTGTTTAACCCCCACACATGGCTCACTGTGCTATGTTTTGTTTAACCCCCACACCCGGCTCACTATGCTATGTTTTGTTTAACCCCCACACCCGGCTCACTGTGCTATGTTTTGTTTAACCCCCACACCCGGCTCACTATGCTATGTTTTGTTTAACCCCCACACCCGGATCACTATTATATGTTTTGTTTAACCCCCACACCCGGCTCACTAGGCTATGTTTTGTTTAACCCCCACACCCGGATCACTATTATATGTTTTGTTTAACCCCCACACCCGGCTCACTATGCTATGTTTTGTTTAACCCCCACACCCGGCTCACTAGGCTATGTTTTGTTTAACCCCCACACCCGGATCACTATTATATGTTTTGTTTAACCCCCACACCCGGCTCACTATGCTATGTTTTGTTTAACCCCCACACCCGGCTCACTGTGCTATGTTTTGTTTAACCCCCAAACCCGGCTCACTAGGCTATGTTTTGTTTAACCCCCACACCCGGCTCACTATGCTATGTTTTGTTTAACCCCCACACCCGGCTCACTATGCTGTTTTGTTTAACCCCCACACCCGGCTCACTATGCTATGTTTTGTTTAACCCCCACACCCGGCTCACTATGCTGTTTTGTTTAACCCCCACACCCGGCTCACTATGCTATGTTTTGTTTAACCCCCACACCCGGCTCACTATGCTATGTTTTGTTTAACCCCCACACCCGGCTCACTATTATATGTTTTGTTTAACCCCCACACCCGGCTCACTATACTATGTTTTGTTTAACCCCCACACCCGGCTCACTATGCTATGTTTTGTTTAACCCCAACACCCGGCTCAATATGCTATGTTTTGTTTAACCCCCACACCCGGCTTACTATGCTGTTTTGTTTAACCCCCACACCCAGCTCACGAGGCTATGTTTTGTTTAACCCCCACACCCGGCTCACTATGCTATGTTTTGATTAACCCCAACACCCGGCTCACTATGCTATGTTTTGTTTAACCCCCACACCCGGCTCACTATGCTGTTTTGTTTAACCCCCCACACCCAGCTCACGAGGCTATGTTTTGTTTAACCCCAACACCCGGCTCACTATGCTATGTTTTGTTTAACCCCCACACCCGGCTCACTATGCTGTTTTGTTTAACCCCCACACCCAGCTCACGAGGCTATGTTTTGTTTAACCCCCACACCCGGCTCACTATGCTGTTTTGATTAACCCCCACACCCGGCTCACTATGCTGTTTTGTTTAACCCCCACACCCGGCTCACTATGCTGTTTTGTTTAACCCCCACACCCGGCTCACTATGCTATGTTTTGTTTAACCCCCACACCCGGCTCACTAGGCTATGTTTTGTTTAACCCCCACACCCGGATCACTATTATATGTTTTGTTTAACCCACACACCCGGCTCACTAGGCTATGTTTTGTTTAACCCCCACACCCGGATCACTATTATATGTTTTGTTTAACCCCCACACCCGGCTCACTATGCTATGTTTTGTTTAACCCCCACACATGGCTCACTGTGCTATGTTTTGTTTAACCCCCACACCCGGCTCACTATGCTATGTTTTGTTTAACCCCCACACCCGGCTCACTGTGCTATGTTTTGTTTAACCCCCACACCCGGCTCACTATGCTATGTTTTGTTTAACCCCCACACCCGGATCACTATTATATGTTTTGTTTAACCCCCACACCCGGCTCACTAGGCTATGTTTTGTTTAACCCCCACACCCGGATCACTATTATATGTTTTGTTTAACCCCCACACCCGGCTCACTATGCTATGTTTTGTTTAACCCCCACACCCGGCTCACTAGGCTATGTTTTGTTTAACCCCCACACCCGGATCACTATTATATGTTTTGTTTAACCCCCACACCCGGCTCACTATGCTATGTTTTGTTTAACCCCCACACCCGGCTCACTGTGCTATGTTTTGTTTAACCCCCAAACCCGGCTCACTAGGCTATGTTTTGTTTAACCCCCACACCCGGCTCACTATGCTATGTTTTGTTTAACCCCCACACCCGGATCACTATTATATGTTTTGTTTAACCCCCACACCCGGCTCACTATGCTATGTTTTGTTTAACCCCCACACCCGGCTCACTAGGCTATGTTTTGTTTAACCCCCACACCCGGCTCACTATGCTATGTTTTGTTTAACCCCCACACCCGGCTCACTATGCTATGTTTTGTTTAACCCCCACACCCGGCTCACTATGCTATGTTTTGTTTAACCCCCACACCCGGATCACTATTATATGTTTTGTTTAACCCCCACACCCGGCTCACTATGCTATGTTTTGTTTAACCCCCACACCCGGCTCACTAGGCTATGTTTTGTTTAACCCCCACACCCGGCTCACTATGCTATGTTTTGTTTAACCCCCACACCCGGCTCACTATGCTGTTTTGTTTAACCCCCACACCCGGCTCACTATGCTATGTTTTGTTTAACCCCCACACCCGGCTCACTATGCTATGTTTTGTTTAACCCCCACACCCAGCTCACTAGGCTATGTTTTGTTTAACCCCCACACCCGGCTCACTATGCTATGTTTTGTTTAACCCCCACACCCGGCTCACTATGCTATGTTTTGTTTAACCCCCACACCCAGCTCACTATGCTATGTTTTGTTTAACCCCCACACCCGGCTCACTATGCTATGTTTTGTTTAACCCCCACACCCGGCTCACTAGGCTAACCCCCACACCCGGCTCACTATGCTATGTTTTGTTTAACCCCCATACCCGGCTCACTATGCTATGTTTTGTTTAACCCCCACACGTGGCTCACTAGGCTATGTTTTGTATAACCCCCACACCCGGCTCACTGTGCTATGTTTTGTTTAACCCCCACACCCAGCTCACTAGGCTATGTTTTGTTTAACCCCCACACCCGGCTCACTATGCTATGTTTTGTTTAACCCCCACACCCGGCTCACTATGCTATGTTTTGTTTAACCCCTACACGCGGCTCACTAGGCTATGTTTTGTTTAACCCCCACACCCGGATCACTATTATATGTTTTGTTTAACCCCCACACCCGGCTCACTATGCTGTTTTGTTTAACCCCCACACCCGGCTCACTATGCTATGTTTTGTTTAACCCCCACACCCGGCTCACTAGTCACTATGCTATATTTTGTTTAACCCCCACACCCGGCTCACTAGGCTATGTTTTGTTTAACCCCCACACCCGGCTCACTATGCTGTTTTGTTTAACCCCCACACCCGGCTCACTAGGCTATGTTTTGTTTAACCCCCACACCCGGCTCACTATGCTATGTTTTGTTTAACCCCCACACCCGGCTCACTATGCTATGTTTTGTTTAACCCCCACACCCGGCTCACTATGCTATGTTTTGTTTAACCCCCACACCCGGATCACTATTATATGTTTTGTTTAACCCCCACACCCGGCTCACTATGCTATGTTTTGTTTAACCCCCACACCCGGCTCACTAGGCTATGTTTTGTTTAACCCCCACACCCGGCTCACTATGCTATGTTTTGTTTAACCCCCACACCCGGCTCACTATGCTGTTTTGTTTAACCCCCACACCCGGCTCACTATGCTATGTTTTGTTTAACCCCCACACCCGGCTCACTATGCTATGTTTTGTTTAACCCCCACACCCAGCTCACTAGGCTATGTTTTGTTTAACCCCCACACCCGGCTCACTATGCTATGTTTTGTTTAACCCCCACACCCAGCTCACTATGCTATGTTTTGTTTAACCCCCACACCCGGCTCACTATGCTATGTTTTGTTTAACCCCCACACCCGGCTCACTAGGCTAACCCCCACACCCGGCTCACTATGCTATGTTTTGTTTAACCCCCATACCCGGCTCACTATGCTATGTTTTGTTTAACCCCCACACGTGGCTCACTAGGCTATGTTTTGTATAACCCCCACACCCGGCTCACTGTGCTATGTTTTGTTTAACCCCCACACCCAGCTCACTAGGCTATGTTTTGTTTAACCCCCACACCCGGCTCACTATGCTATGTTTTGTTTAACCCCCACACCCGGCTCACTATGCTATGTTTTGTTTAACCCCTACACGCGGCTCACTAGGCTATGTTTTGTTTAACCCCCACACCCGGATCACTATTATATGTTTTGTTTAACCCCCACACCCGGCTCACTATGCTGTTTTGTTTAACCCCCACACCCGGCTCACTATGCTATGTTTTGTTTAACCCCCACACCCGGCTCACTAGTCACTATGCTATATTTTGTTTAACCCCCACACCCGGCTCACTAGGCTATGTTTTGTTTAACCCCCACACCCGGCTCACTATGCTGTTTTGTTTAACCCCCACACCCGGCTCACTAGGCTATGTTTTGTTTAACCCCCACACCCGGCTCACTATGCTATGTTTTGTTTAACCCCCACACCCGGCTCACTATGCTATGTTTTGTTTAACCCCCACACCCGGCTCACTATGCTATGTTTTGTTTAACCCCCACACCCGGATCACTATTATATGTTTTGTTTAACCCCCACACCCGGCTCACTATGCTATGTTTTGTTTAACCCCCACACCCGGCTCACTAGGCTATGTTTTGTTTAACCCCCACACCCGGCTCACTATGCTATGTTTTGTTTAACCCCCACACCCGGCTCACTATGCTGTTTTGTTTAACCCCCACACCCGGCTCACTATGCTATGTTTTGTTTAACCCCCACACCCGGCTCACTATGCTATGTTTTGTTTAACCCCCACACCCAGCTCACTAGGCTATGTTTTGTTTAACCCCCACACCCGGCTCACTATGCTATGTTTTGTTTAACCCCCACACCCGGCTCACTATGCTATGTTTTGTTTAACCCCCACACCCAGCTCACTATGCTATGTTTTGTTTAACCCCCACACCCGGCTCACTATGCTATGTTTTGTTTAACCCCCACACCCGGCTCACTAGGCTAACCCCCACACCCGGCTCACTATGCTATGTTTTGTTTAACCCCCATACCCGGCTCACTATGCTATGTTTTGTTTAACCCCCACACGTGGCTCACTAGGCTATGTTTTGTATAACCCCCACACCCGGCTCACTGTGCTATGTTTTGTTTAACCCCCACACCCAGCTCACTAGGCTATGTTTTGTTTAACCCCCACACCCGGCTCACTATGCTATGTTTTGTTTAACCCCCACACCCGGCTCACTATGCTATGTTTTGTTTAACCCCTACACGCGGCTCACTAGGCTATGTTTTGTTTAACCCCCACACCCGGATCACTATTATATGTTTTGTTTAACCCCCACACCCGGCTCACTATGCTGTTTTGTTTAACCCCCACACCCGGCTCACTATGCTATGTTTTGTTTAACCCCCACACCCGGCTCACTAGTCACTATGCTATATTTTGTTTAACCCCCACACCCGGCTCACTAGGCTATGTTTTGTTTAACCCCCACACCCGGCTCACTATGCTGTTTTGTTTAACCCCCACACCCGGCTCACTAGGCTATGTTTTGTTTAACCCCTACACCCGGCTCACTAGGCTATGTTTTGTTTAACCCCCACACCCGGCTCACTATGCTGTTTTGTTTAACCCCCACACCCCGCTCACTATGTTTTGTTTAACCCCCACACCCGGCTCACTATGCTATGTTTTGTTTAACCCCCACACCCGGCTCACTATGCTATGTTTTGTTTAACCCCCACACCCGGCTCACTATGCTATGTTTTGTTTAACCCCCACACCCGGCTCACTATGCTTTATATGCTATGTTTTATAGCCAAAACACATCGTAATCGTAATACTCAATTATTATTGATTGTGCCTCACATATATCGAGGGGGGAAACGTGGCTTATTGAAACTAGCCCACCATATTCTATAAATATGTCAATTATTATTCTAAATTGTAGGTTATATTGCGATAAACATTTACCATATTTTAACAACCAATATAAATTAAAGTTAATATTATTTAATAAAATGTTAATTTAACCATCTCCCAAAAATCGTAAATATTACAATCTCGCTGTATGAATAAACTGCCATGTTGCTCAGATTGTTCTTTACATTACGCCAAAATGTTCAAGGATTTAAAAAACAGGGTTTACTTTGATTATTACAAGTATTTACGCTATAATTATTGTGAGACGTCAAACACTGCCTGATATGGGTAGGGGGAGGGTGTGAAGTCATTTAAGTAGGATGGCGTAATTAATTAGGGACAACTAACAGTTTAATGGGAATGACATATTGATCAACTCTAACTATAAACATAAGTTACTGTATTATTATCATTTATAATAATTTGGGTAGGTGTAAAACGCGGATCCGGATCCGGATTCAGGATCCGGATACGGATCAGGACCCGGATTTGCGAGTGTAAAAGGCGGATCCGGATTTACATACAATCCGTAACTGAGTGTAATATGCGGATTCTGAAATACGCAATCCGTATTGCAGTGTAAAACGCGGATTCATATATTTTGTGAATCCGGAATGGAGTGTAAAACACGGATTTTCGTTAATTACCAAGTTTTATTGGATCCGGAATGGAGTGTAAAACACGGATTTTCGTTAATTACCAAGTTTTGTTGGATCCGGAATGGGGTGTAAAACACGGATTTTCGTTAATTACCAAGTTTTATTGGATCCGGAATGGAGTGTAAAACACGGATTTTCGTTAATTACCAAGTTTTATTGGATCCGGAATGGAGTGTAAAACACGGATTTTCGTTAATTACCAAGTTTTATTGGATCCGGAATGGAGTGTAAAACACGGATTTTCGTTAATTACCAAGTTTTATTGGATCCGGAATGGAGTGTAAAACACGGATTTTCGTTAATTACCAAGTTTTATTGGATCCGAAATGGAGTGTAAAACACGGATTTTCGTTAATAACCAAGTTTTATTGGATCCGGAATGGAGTGTAAAACGCGGATTTTCGTTAATTACCAAGTTTTGTTGGATCCGGAATGGAGTGTAAAACACGGATTTTCGTTAATTACCAAGT
Source organism: Nemertoderma westbladi (assembly GCA_032718475.1). Lineage (NCBI taxonomy): Eukaryota > Metazoa > Xenacoelomorpha > Nemertodermatida > Nemertodermatidae > Nemertoderma > Nemertoderma westbladi. Next base: position 11,040 of record JAUCBJ010001569.1, on the reverse strand, counting down.
TTTGTTGGATCCGGAATGGGGTGTAAAACACGGATTTTCGTTAATTACTAAGTTTTGTTGGATCCGGAATGGGGTGTAAAACACGGATTTTCGTTAATTATCAAGTTTTATTGGATCCGGAATGGAATGTAAAACACTGATTTACGCTAATTACCAAGTTTTATTGGATCCGGAATGGAGTGTAAAACACGGATTTTCGTTAATTACCAAGTTTTATTGGATCCGGAATGGAGTGTAAAACACGGATTTTCGTTAATTACTAAGTTTTATTGGATCCGGAATGGAGTGTAAAACACGGATTTTCGTTAATAACCAAGTTTTATTGGATCCGGAATGGAGGGTAAAACACGGATTTACGTTAATTACCAAGTTTTATTGGATCCGGAATGGAGTGTAAAACACGGATTTTCGTTAATTACCAAGTTTTGTTGGATCCGGGAAGGGGTGTAAAACGCGGATTTTCGTTAATTACCAAGTTTTATTGTTCTATGCCTAGGGGCCACACATAAGCTTAATCCGGCTCTGGGGGGACACCTTAATAGGGGTCAATGCTTCCCAATGAATTATTAATAAGGGCGATGGTGATGTTTGGCCGTCAGACATTATTAGATATTGATTAGCTGAAAAACAACTACCGTGGGAACGTGACCTCTCTGGTAGAGCGGCTCTGTAGACAATTGTATGGTAGGATTACTGTCCTGTTCCCTGATTGGCTTATCCATCCCAACCTCCATTACAAACAAGAATCACTGTTCTGCCTAGCTGGCGGTAGTTTGTACTGCATCATAGCGTACTCTATTTGCCTTGCAAGCGACCTTGCAAGCGTGCTGCCTTCGTAATTTATGGAGGCTGAACTGTTCAGTATAATTTCTTATCATTTTTAAAGCCGAAATACGGTCTAAAACGATTTTCTATGTTTTTAAGTTAAACTGCCTACGTTTGCATAGTAGTCTATGATAAAATTAATTATCCTGGTATTAATCCCTGGTTATTAAAGAAAGAAAAGTTACTAAAGAACAATAAACATTGTACTAATTAATAATTGTAACTAGATGAGGGTCTGGGCCTTCATTGCATATGCGTTTTACGAAATGTTCATTAAAACTTACTAATTAACTTGAATCCGCGTTTTACACCCCGTCCCGGGTAAAACTTGGTAATAAACTTGAATTCGCGTTTTACACCCCGTCCCGGATCCAATAAAACTTGGTAATAAACTTGAATCCGCGTTTTACACCCCGTCCCGGATCCAGAAACACTTTGTAATTAACCCGAATCCGCGTTTTACACCCCTCAACGAATCCAGTAACACTTTGGTAATAAACTTGAATCCGCGTTTTACACCCCGTCCCGGATCCAGTAACACTTTGGTTATAAACTTGAATCCGCGTTTTACACCCCTCCCTGGATCCAATAAAACTTGGTAATAAACTTGAGTCCGCGTTTTACATCCCGTCCCGGATCCAGAAACACTTTGTAATTAACCCGAATCCGCGTTTTACACCCCTCCCCGGATCCACGAACACTTTGGTAATTAACTTGAATCCGCGTTTTACACCCCTTCCCGGATCCAATAAAACTTAGTAATAAACTTGAATCCGCGTTTTACACCCCGTCCCGGATCCAATAAAACTTGGTAATTAACTTGAATCCGCGTTTTACACCCCTTCCCGGATCCAATAAAACTTAGTAATAAACTTGAATCCGCGTTTTACACCCCGTCCCGGATCCAATAAAACTTGGTAATAAACTTGAATCCGCGTTTTACACCCCTTCCCGGATCCAATAAAACTTTGTAATTAACCCGAATCCGCGTTTTACACCCCTCCCCGGATCCAGTAACACTTTGGTAATAAACTTGAATCCGAGTTTTACACCCCGTCCCGGATCCAATAAAACTTGGTAATTAACTTGAATCCGCGTTTTACACCCCTTCCCGGATCCAATAAAACTTAGTAATAAACTTGAATCCGCGTTTTACACCCCCTCCCGGATCCAATAAAACTTGGTAATAAACTTGAATCCGCGTTTTACACCCCTTCCCGGATCCAATAAAACTTTGTAATTAACCCGAATCCGCGTTTTACACCCCTCCCCGGATCCACGAACACTTTGGTAATATACTTGAATCCGAGTTTTACACCCCGTCCCGGATCCAATAAAACTTGGTAATAAACTTGAATCCGCGTTTTACACCCCGTCCCGGATCCAATAAAACTTGGTAATAAACTTGAATCCGTATTTTACACCCCTTCCCGGATCCAGTAACACTTGGTAAATAAATTGAATCCGTGTTTTACACCCCTTCCCGGATCCAATAACATTTTGTAATAAACCTGAATCCGTATTTTACACCCAATCCCGGATTCAGTAGAAATATGAATCCGCGTTTTACACTCCATTCAGGATTTAGCCTAAAACATGAATCCGCGTTTTACACTCCGTTCCGGATCGAAAAAAAAAGCCAATCCGCGTTTTACACTCGGTTACGGATTCGGTAAATTTAGCAGTGCACGGATCCGCAGATTACACCCTAAAAATGTAAATTCAGTCGACTTCCATAGGGACAATGTTAAATGATAGAATCCGGATCCTGATCCGGATCCGCGTTTTACTCTGACCCTAATAATTTATCATCGATAGTTTTAAATGATGAAGTAATCGTGTTGATGAACATTACCTCGTGGAAATAAAGTAAACGTCAACCAAAAGGTGCGAACCCATCGTTATAAATAAAGGTAATCAAACCACCGGAAGTGAGTAACGTTAAGATATTAGAGATGAAATCCTCCCACATCCAGCTTTATTTCGCACCAAAGAATTATTTGTATGACTAAATATACATTAAGCCCTGACTGGACTCGCTTTACTCCCCATGGAGATCCGTTTATCCATAGGTAGATCAGCTGATTGACCTCCCAATGAGGTGCTTTCGTTCTTCATATTGGACTGGAGTTCGTTTATCGTTGAGTTTAGCATGGACCACTCGTCGTTCTTTGGATGCGCCAAGTTCTCGCTGACTTCCACTATGTGTATCGCCCCGTTGGAGTCGCCCACCGCCATCTGTTTGCCCGTATCCGACCATCTCACTTTACTCAACGCGGGTTCGCTCGCCTCCATATTGAGTTGCACGACCGGGGCCTCAGCGTCCACGTTGAGGTTCCAAACCTTGAGTTGTCCGTCGTTGTCCACGGTGGCTAGGACGCCCGGATGGGTGTTGGACCAACCGCAGTCGTACACGTACCCCTCAAACCCCTCCAGTACGTGCAACGGGCCGGATATGTTCTGCGTGGACCAAATCTTTACCGAGTAATCGAAACCGGAGGAAACCAACAGATGGCCGAAATCTATCTGACCTGTTACTTTGTGGAAATCTACGCCGGTGACGTAACCTAAAAGTTAATCAAATAATTACACTTTAACTCCGAATTGATTGTTATTATTTTTGAGTAAATTATTTGATTTGATTGTATCTTTAACTAACCTTGGTGCGGATCTTCGAATGAGGACAATATCCCAGCTTTGTTGCCATGTCTACAGGCTGTATAAATGACCCCCTCCTCTGTCCCAACCACGAAGTTATTCACGTCGTTGGCTGGAAGACTCAGACATGTAGCGTAAATCGGTTTGGACTGACGGCTCGCCATTAACTCCATGATATCCTGCGGTTGACTAAGGTTCTCCATGGACCAGGTGCAGACCATCCCGTCGTTACTCACGCTGATTAGATTGTGTGCGTTTTGTGTCCCGACTACACGGACCGCGTATATCGGGTGGGTGTGAGCGTGGACCCCGAGGGAGGTCTTCTGTACCGGGGTCCGTTTCCGCGAGCGGTTGTCCCAGATCGCGATGATCCCGCTGTAGGTGCCGCCCAGGACGAGGTTGGGGTGGAACGGGGCGAACACAGCCGAGGTCACCTGGGAGCCGCAGTGGAACACGTACTCGGGCGTGTCCGTGCGGTAGCGACTGTTCCAGACGACCACGGTGCCGTCTGGGTCGGTGTGCGACTCATCCGGGTAGTAGGAGGCCAGGATGAGTTCGGGAAACTGTTGGTTCCAGTCCAGAGCTGTGACGATTCGGCCTGTAGAGAGTATAGAAGTAATGGTAGAGATAAACTAATAATGTAATTGACACTTTGACATTGACACGACACAGTCAGACAGTGGCATCTGTTCTATATTTATTGGTGGTAAACTTGACCTAATTTAATTATAAATTAATTAATATCACTACAATACGACAATCATTAATTAACCTACAGTCTACAGACCTAAGTGAGTAACAAACTACAGAACTAAGTGAGTAATTAGACAAGTATAGACTAAACAGAATAAATGAATTACGGTATGGTAGGCCTACCTGCCTACCTTAACAGCTTAATGATACATGATGTCAACACAATGATGACATTAATGACATTAATTAATTAAGGCAGTAAGGTTTACCTCTGGACCAGCGGTCGTCTGCGAACACCCGTGAGACTTCGGCCTGGAATCCAGACAACGGATCGCCCTCCATATCGACTCCCTTAATCCCGTAATCGTAAAGAATATCGTCTTCCAACATCATCCGCTCGATGAACTTGGCGCCGCGCGTAACGAATGTAACAAACTCCTCGTCGTTACAGATGTTTCGTCGCTCCTCTTCCGTTAACTCGTGTGACTTGTTCTCCTTCTTGTCGTCCTTCCTGGACGAGTCGGGGTCGCTTCCACCTCGGAGTAACCGCGGCGATATATCGGGCGAGTCTATCCCCGGGAACCCACCAGCTCTTCCTTCCTCCAGCGAGTCGTCCAACCCTGTCTCTACCCCTCCCAACGTCTGTGTCTCCTTGTTGTAATGCACGTTCTCCTTCGGCGCGATGTTTACCTGGGAGATTAGTTGGACCAAAGAGAGTTCCCGGGGCGGGTGGCTAGATCCACGTGATGCCTTGTCGATACTCGCGGATCGGATGTTCTTCGCCGGGGACATCGGGACCGACGCCTCGGAAGGGAGACCCAGATCTTTGAGAAGATCGTGGGTCGCTTTACGTTGGCCTTCCAGATCCAACTCACTGCCGTCGTTCGATCGAGGTTGTGGCGTCATCTGCTGCTTTTGTAAACGGATCGCATCTTCGCGCCTCTTTTCTTCCTCTCGTTTGCGTTTTTGCAACCGAATCTCTTCTAACCTCTCACGCTTTTTCTCGAGTTCCGCCCTTCTGTCACCCATACCACAGTTCCAGTAGGCTACCGGTGCTACAGTATGTACTAATGTTTCAAATACCGGTACTGAAATAGGTATATTGTCAGATTGTGTATTTTTACCAATCCACACTGTGCACTGCCACAATACAGCAATAGGCCTACAGCAATGATAGGCCTAAATGCGGAAATACACTACCGGTACCTGACTTATAATGACTAGGCCTACCGTCTGACCTTTCTGCCTTTAGCAATTACAACTGAATTATGTGTTATGCCTCTGGCCTACCACTGTACCAGAACTGTCAGTAAACTATACCGCCGTCCACCAGTACCGGTACATGCAGACATGTATACTCAACTCTTTATATTATTTTTGATATCCAGGTGTGCAGCGACTTGTTCTGTCGGGTCGTATCGGGGAGGCCATCGACTCAGTGGAGACATTGTATCCCGGCCTGTTCGACCGAAACCCAAAGCTGCTGCTTCAGCTGAAAGTTAGGCAGTTCATAGAGATGGTCGGTGGTACTGACTCAGAGGTAGGTCTGGGTAGAGTCACTGTGGTTATAGGGTAAAGAATATTATGAAGTTATGATAGTCTGTGGCGCTGACTACAACACCGGCTTGGAATATAGTGTCGTTATTCGGGGACCTGGACCACGCACTTAACCAAAATTTTTTTTACAAATCTTAATGAGATTGCATGATATTTCAAAAAGAGATGTTTCACCTCCCTCCTCCTTTCTGGGTGAGCCAGAATTATTATTTTTGCTTTCATTCTTTAGCTACGAGTGTTTGCTTAAGTGCAGGCCTCCCAGAGTTTCCTTTTTTTCCCCTTTTTTTAGAACCTTATCCTTTTTTTAGAATGTTTCCTCTTTTCCTTTTTTTTTGTCCATTTACACACCTTTTTTTTCCTTTTTTTAGTTCAGAAAATAGCCTGCTGTAAGTGTAACATGTTCTATATTTCTGAGACATAGGCTGTCTCTGTCTCAGAAAATATGTATATTAAAATTATCTCCGTAGCTACATTTTTAGCGTGTGATTTATTATAATTCACACAAAACCCGCCTTGGTGAATAAACAATGATGATTTTCAATTTAGGGAAAGGAACAGGTTGCAGTGGCAGTCTATTCTAACCAAAACAATAAAAGAAAGCATATAACACTGTTCCAGTTTCATTTTTGCTCGTAATCAGCTGTATTTGCATCCATTTCCCCCTGGATATGGTTGTATTTTGATTGCGTCTTAAAGCATTTTTGTTATTTATACAGTATAAATGTAGCCACGACCGGAAATCCGTACCAAAGTTTTTATATCACTTTCAAACTAAAGTTATATTTACAATCCTTTGATAAACCTCTATCAATGACCATCAATCGGTCGAGCTCAATCATCTCTGATAACTAGGCAAAAAAGGTGAAAATATCAGTATAATTATATTAATATATTAACTATAATAATATTAATATTAATTATATTGCTATTGCCGTTATTCTCTTTCCTCTGTGTTTATATTTTTTAACTTTCTTTGATATCTTCCTGTCATTTAAAACAGTGACGTTTCTTAATGGGATTCTTCATAGTATATACAGTAAGATTAATGAAATAGAATCAAGAAACAGCACTAAAGACATAATGTTTACTATTACTTTTGTAAAGATAATATCTTTTAGTTTCCCCCTTTTTTTGAACTGTATCCGATCCTTTTTTTCCATTTTTTTTTGAAAATATAAAATCCTTTTTTCCTTTTTTTTCTCGATTTTTTTGGCTGGGAGGGCTGAAAGTGTCTCCAGCGATATTACACTACAGTAATCGCACTGCACTTATTCTTCAACCTTATATTGACCTTATATAGGTACCCTGGAAAGCTGGCCATGCAAGGATTCCAAATAATGTCAAAATATTTGAATTCGGTAGAGAAATAGCTGAGATAAGGGCATTCGAAAATTGCATGGATTTGCTTCCCCTGCAGGCCATTTTATTATATTTAATAAATTCATAACATTCTGGAACATTTTTGTTATCTCATAAGTAGCTTGGCAACAATGCAATGCCTTGATGATTATACTATGTAGTGCGAAAATAAAAATTCTGGCTCGCCCAGAACGGAGGAGTAAGGTAGGTTGAACTATCTCTGTTTCAAATGTCATGCAATTTCATTAAGATTTGTAGAAAAATTTGTGTGGGGGGGTCCAGGTACCTGAATAACGACACTAAATTCCAGGACATGGTGAACCCGTCAAATGGAGGTTGTGTGAAGGAGTGAGAGAGGTTAGGTTAGGCATATAGACCCGTTTCCGCTCTGCTTTTTTATGTGCGGTTTTCTTAGCTTATTTTGAGTTGTTTTTAAAACTTTTTTTTGAGTTGTTTTTCAAGCTTTTTTTCATACTTTTTTCAAATAGGGGGGAAACTGGACGCAATAAAAATCCATCCCTCTCCAGGTGAAATTGGACGCAAATAACAGCTGATTACACTCAAAAATAAAACTGTAACCTGTTCTATTGTGTTTAGTTTATTGTTTTGGTTAAAATAACGTGCCACAGTAACCTGCTCCTTTCCCTAAATTGAGAATTTAACATTGAGGCGGGATATTAATTCGCCAAGGCGGGTTTTGCGTCGAGTTTCTTCCCCTGTCTCACTTTTTTTTGCCTTTTCTATATAAATGGAAGTACAATGACATTGGAAATGGATGGACGGCGTAGGAATTCTGCTAAGCCCATTTGCACTTAAGACTCTAAACAACATTGAATCTATAAATTCCAGGGTTATGATCGCAACATTTGATGGGAATCCCAAGACAACAGTTATATGTTGCTACAGTCCAACCAATGCCTCAGAGCCAGAACAAGCAGTCAAGTTTTATGAAGATCTGACTGGACTTATAAAGGACATTCCGAAACACAATGTTAAAGTCATTGCTGGTGACCTGAATGCGCAAATTGGCCCAGAAGACATCAAGGGTTACACCTATAACACCAGTTCTAACAGAAATGGGTACTTACTTTTAGACCTAATGGAAGAATGTGAATTGATACCAACAAACAACACATTCGAAAAGAGTAAGGGGAAGCTATGGACCTTTCAATACCCTAATGGAACCTAAGCACAACTGGATTACATCCTTATAAACAAAAAGTGGAGAAACAGCATGATCAACTGCGAGGCATACAGCTCGTTCAACCTAATTGGTTCGGACCACAGAATTGTGACTGCAGAGATCAGACTCAGGTTGAGAGCCAGCAAACCCAAGACAAGCAAGAAAATCAACTATGACTGCGAGAAACTCAGAACTGACAATGCAGTAAAGGATGCTTACACAGTAGAAGTTCAAAACCGCTTTGAAGCACTTCAGTCAATGGATGAAGACCAGTCCACCGATTCAATATACCAGAATATAATAACAGCCCACAAGGAACCAGCTAAGAGGCATATCCCCCAGAAACCCAAACGAAAACAGTATGTGCCATGGCAAAACTCTGAGGTTACTTGTAAGAGAGAAGATCTTAAGATAGCCTACAAAGTTAAAACCGAACAACCAACAACAGAAAACATTAACAAGGTTGAGAAAGCTAAGGACGATCTTAAATTGGCCTACAACATCACCCAGGAAAAGTACATACAGGATACAATTGAGGCAATTACAACTGCTCACATACAGCAACAATCAAGACTTACATGGCAAACTGTAAATGAGGTATCTGGTCGGAAAAGTTGTGCAAAGGGGCGCCTCAAAGTCGATATTCCTGAAGAACGTGTTGGGAAGTGGAAAAACGTAAAGCCTCTCCCCAAGAAAGGAGACCTCGGTATACCAACTAACTATCGTGGGATCTGTCTGCTTGTGGTAGCTGCCAAAATATACAATAAAATGATTCTATATAGGATTAGGCCTCACATAGAGAAACTACTGCGTAAGAGCCAAAACGGATTTCGACCAAGTAGATCAACAATAGCTCAGATACTTGCACTACGGAGACTGATTGAAGGAATTAAGTCAAAGAATCTCCCCGAAATCTAAATCGAAAAGAATCTCACAGAATCTCCACTTTTGTGGACTTCAAGAAGGCATTCGACTCCATCCATAGAGGCAAAATGCTTGAAATCCTAAGAGCTTATGGAATACCAGAGGTAATTGTTGCTGGCATTGGATTGTTATATTGTGACACAGAAGCGCAGGTACTCGCACCAGATGGTGAAACTGAGTTTTTCTCAATCCTGGCTGGGGTACTGCAAGGTGACACATCACCATTACTATTTGTAATTGTGCTGGATTACGCAATGAGGACAGCCACAAAGGGTGAAGACCTGGGATTCACACTTCAAGAACGCAGAAGTAGTAGATATCCGGCAACTACAGTCACAGACACCGACTTTGCGGATGACATCGCCCTGCTCTCTAATACCCTAGCAGATGCACAGCTTCTACTAAATAAAGTGGAGAGGGCTGCTAAGGAGGTTGGATTGCATATAAATGCTACCAAGACCGAATTCATGACCTTAAATGTTGATGGAAACTTGACAACCATTGACAATAATCAACTAAGGAAGGTTGACGACTTCCAATACCTTGGATCATGGATAGAGAGTAGCAAAAAGGACATAGAAGTTAGGAAAGCAAAGGCTTGACTAGCTCTATCAAAAATGGATACCATCTGGAAATCAGATCTCTCCAGGCACCTGAAGACTAAGTTCTTTCGAGCCACAGTGGAAAGTGTATTTTTATACGGGGGTGAGACCTGGACACTGACTAAATCACTTGAACAACGAATTGATGGTTGCTACACAAGACCACTAAGGGCAGCCCTAAACATCAGCTGGAGACAACACATGACAAACGCCGAGCTTTATGGTACAATACCACCTGTATCAACCACCCTCCGTGAACGCAGATTAAGATTCAGTGGGCACTGCTGGCGAAGTAAAGACGAGGTCATACCAGATCTACTTTTCTGGCAACCAACTCATGGAAAGCGTAGTCGTGGACGACCGGCCATAACATATATAGATCAACTTGAAAGGGATACTGAACTTGGGAGAAACGAAATTGCGACAACTATGGAGAATCGGGAAGCCTGGAAGGATATCATTTCCACTGTCCGAGTTCGCTCGACCTAGTAGTAGTAGTGGTATATAAATGAATATCCTAGAATTAAAGAATTTAAATTATATTATTTCTTTTTTGAATTGACATGGTTTATTACTTATATATAAGTTTATAAATTTAATTATAATATAAATATAATTAAATATAAATTAAATTTATGTATAAGTTTATTATAAATTTAATTTAATGAGGCTATGATCGATGAGTAACATTGTTTCGTATAATTAAGGTCAGCAGTGATTGGTACGGAAGAAAAGTTAAGCTAATGTGATTTTAGAAAATGTGTACTGCTGAACACCAAAACTGAAATTTAACTGAAACTGAAATCCAAAGATTAAATTCTTGAAATTATTTATCGAACTGAACTGAAATTCTTGGAATTTATTTCTGTGTTAAGGCCTATGATACGACTTATAGGTCGGCAGTTATCTCGCCAAACATAATATATAAGTTTTATATATTTTAGGTTCGCGGCTCCAAAAGCCCCACATCACGGCACAACAGCGGCTCATGTCGTTCGTCGCCTGGCAACCAAAGCCCCGGTTACCATTCGGGTGGCCCAACCTGTTCCGCTAGCAGGGAGTCACGACATATTACTGCATCTAAAACGTTATCACATGAAAACAATCAGGATGTCAGCGATAGATTACAGTCCGGGTAGGTTATCTTAAACAATCAGGATGTCTGCGATAGATTACAGTCCGGGTAGGTTATCGAAAACAATCAGGATGTCAGTGATAGATTACAGTCCGGGTAGGTTA